>CH002711.1:1425261-1449432 GCA_000149265.1 Ciona savignyi
TTATCAGCCGTAGCCCATAAGATCTGTTTGTATTATGGCGACTTCTCCAAATTGAAACTGTTAATAAAGGATTGTTAAGAATTTAAATTTACAGAAAAATATATTGATTGCATCCATTTTTTAAATTTTGGGTGACTCCTTTCTAGACACTATACATCTCAGTGCTTTTTAAAAACTTATGTTTGATTTTTACATCACCCCTGTGGGTGCAAAATTGATGGGGTATTGTTTCATTTCTAATCCTGTAACAGTCCAGACAGTTTTATTTCAAGCTCTTTGCAAAGTGTGATATTGTCTTATTTTATCCATGCGATAATCCAGGCAGTTCCAATGAGGAGATCAAATAAGGACAATACCGTCAAAACTGTCATACTCTACATAAAATGGTATTAAAAATATCTTAGATTTTGGGCGGAAATTAAAACAACAAAATTACCTGTGAAATATTGAAAATACAAATGTACAGATCGATCCATTATAGTTATAACATTATAAACGTTAACCTAAGTCCATTCAACTTACATATTTATCAAGGTAAACTCACGTATTTATTAGGGTCGGTAAACTGTGTCCTTGCATATCGAGTCAGCATTGAGAGAATGGCGATCTGCCCCCATTCATCCACATCCACAAGGAGGTTGCAGAGCTTCCTGAAGTGGCGATGCACAAGATCCACACGCTCCGGACACACCTCCTGGTATGCCATCACCACACTCCCAGCAACCAACTGGAATTTGGGAATAATGCTTGGTTGCCAAAAATGTACTTCTTCGTGTCAAAAATTTAATTTTTTTTTTAAATAAATATTTTGGAAAAAAAATAGAATAAACAGGCATCATTTAAAGCAGGCATGGGCAACATACGGAACCAGGCTTTTTAGGCATTAAAAAAGGAATATAAATCTCATTAACAAGTCAGCGTATAAAAGCATTTAATATAATCTTAGTTTTGTTTTAATTATAAAGCAAGCAGGTCAATAAGCAGTTTATAGAACTGTCAAATTACAACAATAATAATTACAACATCAATGCGACACAGGTGGTGCTTATATTTAAAAGCTACAAATGATTTAACTAATACAAACAGAGATTAAAACTTGATGTTTCACCATAGGTGCAAAGTGCACAATTATGTTAAAGTATAATGCTGTTATGGTTAAGTTTATATCATAATATTTTCAGTTATTTCAAACAGAATTTCAGTTTTACTTTAGTGGTGATAGGTTGCAACTTTTGGGTAAAATGGTGCAATTTGCAAATTAGGGTCGTTTAAGAAAAAAAAGTTAGGTGCATTGTTATATAGTGCATAACAGCTTTAAAACATGATATACTGCTGTAGTGCTGTATATTGATTATATTATTGTGTAATACCAACACTCAATGAGAATAGTGTTTCCTAACAAATTAACCATTTATAACTGAAAAGTGCACGATGGTAACCCACTTACATACAAACAATGTACCTAATCCCATTTAATTAATACACAGGAAATAGAGAGTTAAGGATATAATGGTTCATGCAAAGTATTAAAACTGATTAAATTGTGTAAGACGGAAATACTCACAGTGGTACGATCACTCAGTAATTTGTCGATAATTTCAATCAAACTTTCTTTCTGATCCGGATCCAAACTGTAATTACAAATTAAATTAAAATTTTAAACCTACTAACATAAATATATCTTAAAATTTAATTATATAAAAACAATATTGTATTTTATATTGTACCTAATACATTGTAGTTTTTTTTCAAGATAAAGCTTTAAAGAGGAATTATGTATCGAAGTTTTGCGCATTATTCAATATTTCCCAACTGGGCACAGAAAAAACACAAGTCAAAATATATATTCTTAAATTTACAAAAAAAAACATTTACCTTACTTTAGAAGTTTTGTACATTTTGATTTACCAGACTAAATTTAAGCTTTTACATGTCAGGAACCATTGGTAAATTGTTCAATCGCCTAAATACCAGATCCTCACGGTCAGGTTATTATTACACTCAGCAACCGAGTATTACTGGGCTATGTATTATCACAATTTAAAACAATCATTCGAATTCACTAAAATCGCCATTAGAATGTCTATTGTCTTGCACTTGGTGCACTAATATTGATCATACCAAATAAAGACTTTATACAAACCTGTACAATTTAGGAATGGCATGCGCAGCAGTTTTCCTCACAAATGGAGACATGTCCGTCATACCATCCTTGATCGCAAGCATCATAATTGGAACAATAATGGGAACACGGATACTCGACAGAACCCTCAACGCACTTGCTCGAATCAGTTGGTTGTGATCCTGTTATTTCAAGTGAATTAGGTGCATATAGCTGAATATGCTTGAATAAAAGCAATAATTGTGTACTTACAAAAAGGTGTTTTTGTTTTAGCACTGGAATTTAGAACATTTATCATGTACATTTTGTTTAAAATTATTGCAATTTTTAATTACCCACAAAGAATACCTTTCTGTAGCGTATGATAGAAACGAGCTGATTTCAAAAATTAATACCTGACAGAAAATTAATACCTGACAGAAAATTAATACCTGACAGAAAATTAATACCTGACAACTTAAAAAATCCAAAATTATTACCAGACAACTAAAATCTATTTTAAAAACAGGTGATCAATTCCAGTTACCTTCAACCCACGTTGAAAAGTGGAGATGGAAAGCAAAGCGAGGTCTTGCTGTTCCTCTGCGTATCGTTCAAGATAAACGTAAACCAGTTTCTTCACCTCAATGTTCTTACAAGCCACATTCTTCACCACCGCTGGGAAAAGGGACGACGCGTTTTTGCCTTTCGCGATCATCTATAAATAAACTATGTAAGAAAGGGAGTTTTTTCATTAAATTAAAAACATATGTTACACTAGGTGCAATGGGTGGACTAGAGGATAAGTAATCCTAAAATCATAACACAGCATTATTTTATAATACATTGTTAAATTTTATAGCAAATGATGCAATTTTTAATGATGCATGTACAAACACCGAAAATGACTTTACACCTAGTTGATCTTTAACCAGTTTGTAAATGCTACCAGTGTATATTAGTTATTTTTTTTTATAATTGTGATACATATTAATAATCTTAAATCTCCTCCTACAATAAAAGACTTTTTATACATACACCAATAATTCTTTTCATGGCTTCGAGTTTCAAGAAATCTTTGTTTTGGTCCAACATGTTTTTGAGATCATCATATCTGAAACATTTTCAACAATTTAAAAATTGAATAGAATTTGTGCATTAAAAAATCTGAAATATATAGTAAAAGATAGTATCACTAGCAATTAAAACACAAGAAATAATTAGTACTTCGTCTGGCTAAATAGTTTGGTGATTTTTGCAACATTTCAAATGAAAGGGTGTACAATCAAAGTCTGCAATAAATGGTCATGAGGTAATCTGATGATTAGTTTATTAAAATGCCCAGCTATATAAAACACCCAGTAATAAATAAAATTAGTATTCTTTCCTGATATCTTAGTTAGCATATTGTTCTACGATATTTTGTCAACTTAAAATCCATAATCGTCATAAACATCTTACTTTTTGTAATTGACGGTGAACAAGCCACCGGCCGAAGGGTCGGCACTCTTGTCATCTCCGCCCCCACCTGGTGACTGGTTGTTGTACGACATTTTAAAGCAGCGGGAATATTAAGTGAAACCAATTGCGTCTAACCCTGAGTGAAAAATCAATAACAGTTAAATAATAAAACATTTGTTGCGAAGAACGGCTAACAAAGACGGTTTTTCCTATGAAGTTTAATCCCAGACTGGGTATCAAATAACGCAAAAGAATTTGTTAAAAAAGGGAAAGATTAACATAATATTGCTTTTAACTTTAGGAAAAAAGAGAAAATAAAGAACAAATGCTCCTCATTCTGTAAATTATGTGTTAATCAATTATCTTTTGGTCCTACATATTGGCAACGTTGTTAAATATATACCATTTACATAAAGTTGTACATGTTGGTAAGTTGTATAAAACAAAATGTTATACTCAAAGGTGCAAATTTTACTTTCGTCACCTATAACTTCAATGCCTGAATTACAAAAATTGAAAAATTTACATTGCAAAAGGCAAAAGCAAAGTATTATCTATATTAAAACAAGACAAACATGAAGAAAATCTCTTGCAGCAAAAAAATTAATAAACGACTCCATAACATTAATTCCGAACTAAATATTGTGTTTCTGTATAAAAAAAAATTCAAAAAACCTGCACCACGACATTATGTAAAATACGAAAAGTTGTGCTTTATATTGCTCTATAGCCAATTGGGCCAATTAGACCACTTTTTGACGCAAATAAGTGTCCTGCACTTATAAAATTCATGTGTATTCCATTACAGCTAACTGTCGACTAGATTTATGGTTTGAAAAGTTGAGTTTGGTGCCGGAACTTCTTTCAGACTGGTTGATTGGACAGGTTTTGATTCTGCTTCTAGTTTTGGTCTATCAGCACTTGAAGTTTTTGCAGGTTTTTCCTGTTTCGCGCTTGGCAAGCAGCCTATCAGAGCGTTTAAAACATGAGAAGTTGCAAATATGCCACCAGCTATAGAGCACAGTCTCACAAGGAATTTATAAAACGGCATTTTTTGTTCGGTGATCACAACCGATAGCGGTGAAAAGTCATATTTGAAGAAAACGCCTGGTTGACCGTGACTGCCAGAAGTATGATCAAGCTTGCGAGACTGTTCGGATACGGAGAACTGAAAAGTGTCAGTCTTGATACGGCGGGAATTAATCTTGGTGGCAACAATGTCCAAATAATATTGGAAAGTGTAACCTGCAAAACAAAATCAAGGTATCAATTTTGAACTTGAAAATTTGGTAAGCTTGTTAGTGTGATTGTATTTTTAAATCAAGGCAGGGTGAATTATTCCTGACACTCTGCAAGGTGAATTGCTCACCAAATACCTTCACAATTTCATTTACAAAAAGTAGGGTTGTGCAGTTGAGCTTCAGTTAGGAATAACTGGTTAATAAGATATGGTTTTAAATCCGATGTTTGGGTGTCATTGGAGCAAGGTTACACTGTTGAATTTTGGCCACATGGCACGTCTGCTAAACTTACTCTCAGTATTAGCTATTCTCTCGTCACCATCTAGTGCATTGATAAAACCAGTGTTCATATTTCCAAATGATAAGTGGTCAATTCTGTGCGAGAAATTATATGGAATCGGAGAAAACATCAATGACATATGTGCGTGCCCGCCAAATATTTGAACTGGCTTCCCAGCTACTATGTGGAAGTTCCCAGCAACTTTATTCAAAGGCAAGTTTCCATAAAACCTGTAAAGTTTGAGTTTTTCTTTAACTTTAATGGTACAAATAAAGTTAATAGATAAACAATACAATACCCGTGTATAAATAAATACAGACATTTTTTGATGAGTCAAGACACATTTTGACTGTAATTATATAATTCCAACATTCGGTTTACATATTTAAAATTACTTTTAAAGGGCAAGCTCTGCCGTTGTATATTGGGTGATAAAAATGTTTACAAATTTCTATTAATATTACAATATAGGCCAACATTCGAAAGTCAGGAGTTTGGTTGATGACTTACCTACAAGCATCTGCTTTTCCTTTCACAACATCCATTTTCCTATTTTGAAATAAGTTATTCCCGATTGTAACCACTTTTCAGCGACATTTCTGCTCATTTTTCTTTCCATTTTCCGGTGTCAACAATTGTTCTTTCACCCGCAATAATGCTTCCCTGTGGGCAACGTCCCTTTCGCTAAGCGCAAAATTGGTCATTTGTTCGTGAACCTCCTGGAATTATATCACATTTTAACAAACACAGCAACAGAGTTGTTTCCGAGTGCAGAAAAGAAATAAAACATACTTCAGTACAACATAATCTATCAAAGCAGAAACTGACTAAAAACATAAAAATGCCCAAATGCACAACTTACCAGCTATTAATTCGGTTTGGATTTTACAATCTTTTACCAGAAAGATAAAGCTTTATTTAAGTGAGCTATTCGATGGGAGATGCAAGAATAAAAACAGAATATTTTTAAAAAAATGATCACATATCATCAAATAACCACCAAGTTGGTAATTACATTAATAGCTTAATATCCCCTGTCCATATAGAAGTACCGTGCCAAATACTGAAGCTAATTACAATTTCATTAAAAAAAAGTGATTTACATTTTGAAACACGATTGCTTGACCAGTCACGTCTAGTACATCAGCACCAATCAAGCTGCAAGGGGTGGCTACAGTGATGTCAAAATTCAGCCAAACTTTTGTATCAAAGTCGACATCCACCTCGTAATCATACCGGAACCTAGGACAATATGTTACTGGTTGATTTGAATATAATGTTACTGTATTGTATTGGCATAATTTATCCAGATTTCTGCTCTACAGTCTGGTTTTATTTTTAAAAGCCAAATGTGGAAAAAAAAGCAACGTAACACTACTAATAATGTGTAATGCAATGTGAATATAACAGTGATAATGCACTGGATAATGCTATGTTATCCAATTGCCAATATACGAATATACATACGTGACAAATATATTTAGAAAAAAACCTTACGTGCTGTTAAAGTAATAAACAATCTCCGAAAAAACTAAGAAGAGAATTAGAGCTGCGGTCATCAACGTGATAGTTCCACCTCTAGTACTAGTTTCTATACATAGTTCGGGGACTTTGGGAAACGCATCTAAGCTTTTAACATTTGATAACGTTTTTACAGACGGTCCACGATAACGGAGCATCGTAAAAGTTCCAATTTAACTCGCAATATCGATTGATCAATACAGAAACCTACATACCAGCTGGACATCACAACACACACACGTACTACGGGCGATTGCGTCATCTAGCGACTATACATTTTGATTAACAAAATTTTAGACCCCAAACAAAACCGTTATCTTATGAACAGATACGACTTTATTGAGGGTGGAATTAAAATGGAAGACATATTTTTATCACATATAACACACAGTTAGCTCTGTTCAACGCGCTTTAAGATACTTTTTAGAGCATAGTCGTATTATAACGTACTAGCTCTGTCGTCCTACTGTGAACATGTGTAGGATAGGAGAATAGGATTTTTATGTTTATCCCTGTGAATGGGAAAACAAAAGGGACGTTCACACATGGGTAACCGTCAAATTACCTTACGTTAACAGTCGGGTTAATAGAGTAAACTCAAAATCCGCCGAATTCTATTTAGGTGATGTTGGATTTGTGTGCGAAGTACTTAGCCGGACGTTGCTTAAAGCCACCAGTAATAGGTCTTAAAATTTAAAACACTAGGAACTTATTGAATATACAGATTACATAAATGCGGTAACCCGTATCTGATGATTGCCCGTGTTACACCGCCCCTCCCCGGATTTTCACACAACGCATTGTTGCGTGACATTAGCTGGTCGTCGCCATTTTGTGTCCAAGGAAATATGTTTATTATAGAATTTGCACACTAAGCTTTTGTAAATAACACTGGTACTAGTTTTGTTTAACCGCATTACAAGCTAACCGGTATGCAAATCTGTAAACAAATAAATTATATAAAATCATGCATAAATCAATTCTTTCGACCAAAGTCACCTGTTTAACAACCATCCTATTTCTTAGACTGAAATTTCTGAAAGTAATAAATATTAAAGATCCACTTTTATTAAAAAAATTAAAATGGGTTGCTGTTCAGCTCCGAATTGTAAAAACAGAACTGAAAAAGGGTTTAAAATGTATCGCTTTCCCACCGACAGTACTCTTAAACGCATATGGTTAAGAAACTGTCGACGTGCAAACTGGATGCCCACCACAAGCAGTCGTTTGTGTCAGGTCAGATCAAGTTTTTTCTTTGGCTAGTGAACAAGGTGAAGTAGAAGTCCGAATGGAGATATAAATATATCCTATTTGTCCCCATTTTTGGTTATCATGTAGGATTCTCCTTGTTACCCACATTTACGAAACTGGTAAAATTTAAAAATTTACAATATTGGTCCATGGGCCTTTGCTATTAAAAAAAACATGCTTACAGGCGCATTACGTTTTACAGGTACATTTCGATAATAGCCAATTTAAAACAAGACGAACAGACAGCTTAAAAAAGTTGATCTCCGGTGCCATCCCTACCATTTTCAACAAATATTCCAAACCCAAAAGACAATCCTTAAAGCGTTCTATTGACGATAAAAATTCTTGTCTCATTGGTAAGGCATAAGATAAGTAAAAGGGTTAATTGAAACCAGTTGCACGTTTGGTTGTTTTTACTTGGACAATATTAACTGAACCGGGTGATACTAAAACTGAAGAAATGTTTTAGTAAATATAGCACACTGCAATAGCTTTGGTAATATATTGGGGGAACAAAGTAAACTGATGATGATGATAATACCCAGTTACATCGTACATATTCGTAAGGTAATCTGACATCACCATTGTGAAAACGACCAAGGACTAAATAGATTTATGAAGAACCTATGTTCTATTTAGAATAGGATATTTATGTTTATTTCTATGAATGGAAAAACAAAAGGGGAGTTAACTCATAAATAATCGTCAGATTACCTCCTTTTGTGCCCTTTGTCAGGTTACCAGAGCTATTGCAGTATGTTGTGTACAAGTGAGAAATAAGTGTTTTTCCCACGGACACAATTACCTAATAACCAACCAGTTTTAGACCTGTAACCCTTTGACGAAAGACTAGGCACTAACCCACCAAGTTAATTCGTTGTGATAATTGGTATTTTATTCATTATGGATCTAAAAGTCTCTATCACTGCTAAAAGTGAAGACCAATATTTTTTCTTAAGATCATGACCATCAATATAGCAAACCAGAAAAAGAAGCAGTGACAGAGACTGAAGGTAATGAACATTCAAGTACACTGGATATAAAATATGATATAATAGCGGAACAATCGGAAACAAAGGACACACAGGAGGATTGTGTAAATTGTTCGGCGCTAAAGCTACAAAACATGCACTTACAGTGGGAGGTTGTATAGTCCTGTAGAAGCAATACTTGTTGCAATACATGTTTCAGCTGGGATTTTGTTTGCAGGTCTCCATTCTCAAAGCGAAACTGGAAAATATGAGTGAAAATTTCCACAAGTTCCTTCATGTCGAAGCTCAAGTTAAAGCTCTTTCAAGATGAAAATATCAAAAGAATACTGTTATGTGCAGGGACAACTGAAACTATGGGGGTAATTTAGGCATAAATAAATAGAATTTCATGTAACTTTAACCACCCCCAATGCACAGACGACAGGACCTTCAGAGGAAACCAGAAGATCAACGCGAACCGTTGTTGCACAAAACCCAGTCCAAGCATCAATGAATTGTTTCCAAAAAATTTGAATGTCAAAGTGAATACCTATGAATACAAACTGTGTTTTGTTTATGTCACTGACTTTGGTATGATTTTCAATTGAGAATACAGGATTTCTCACATGATTCTGTATTTGGCAAAGCGACCAAAACAATTTCGCGACAATAATAAATCAATTATTCCGAAGTTGTAAGAGTTTTTGGTTTCTTAGAACTACTTTCGCTTGTTTTTTTGCTTCTTTTTTGTTTTGATGCTTTGGTCAACTTCTTTTTTTCTTTCAAATTCCTCGCTTTAAGTTGCTTTCTACTCTCAGCAGGAACGGCGTTTTCTGTATTTTCATTTACATCTAAAAACAAATTGTTATTTATATACACTCTTCATGCTTATGGTTTAACATCCTCTAATTAAGGGCGTTTAGGGCTAACAGCCAGTAACCGGGTTGTCATGAATTACCAAAATAAATTTTGATAAGACTTTTTTAAACCTTGTTTGTTCATGAATTTACGGAAATTTATTTGAAACAATTTGAAGACACATACCTTTTTTATCGACAACATTTTCCTGTTCACCAACCACATCTTTGTTCTTCTTTCTCTTTTTGCGCTTTCGTGATTTCTTGTCCAGATTCGACTGCCCCTTTTCTCGACTATAACATACAATATATTAACAAGGTTTAAAGCCCAATAATACAAATGCATGCAGATAAAATATATCCCCGAGTGCAGCCATGGTTGCGGTGTACATTTAGTGCATGGTCATGTAACAAATTTAGGTTTGGCAGCCCTAGTTGCAACAGAACATAACAGTCTTTTGCTTTTTCTGTTTCATATGTTGCAGTAAGACATAAAACAACGATATCTCACTCAAGACTTATTATATATGCTGAATACTACGAAACAGATACTGTTTCTTACTTTAAACCCAAAGCAACGAGACTTTTCCAAGTTAACGTGGTAAGTTCTTGGGAGCGCTTTACTTCATCAACGTTCAGAAAATCTTTTAAAACTTGAACTGTCGATGTAAAATCACTTTCCGAGTCTTTCAACGTAGAAGTGCATTGGAACATCAACCTTAAGCAAGAAATTTGATTAAAATTACGACCACAGAATACAACAACGTTTTAGTTACGAATCATTTCTTAATGGAACACACAGGTTTATCCAAGCAGAGGAAGAACACATTAACCATTGCCAGATTACTTCGAAACCAGAACCAAAACTAACGTGCTTAAGCAGTTGCACTGTGTCAAACTTTATGGATACATTGCTATTTTTCTTAAACCCACCAGTCCGCCATGATCTCTTAATGCTTTCTAAGGGGTTTTGCCAAACACAGGGCTGTCTAAGTTAGGAATTTGTAAACTGGGAGGCGTGAAAACTTCCCAAGAGGGGGCACAAGCAGGACATGACACTTTGATGAAAAGCAGCTCCGAACTATAGTCAAATCTCGTTACCGCTCTGTCTTCAACAAGGCCTCAAAATAAACGACTAGTTTTCCAAAAACAGTTGCATTCTTACACTGAGCAGGATAATGGCCAAAAAAATACTGTTTTTTTGTGATTTGATTTTTGAGGCGTAAGACAAATGTCAAGAGGGTGCGACAGAAAAAAAATAGGAACCACTAGTCTAAGTGCTACCAGTACTGCTAATAAGCTTGAAATGAAGATATAAATTTGCCAAAAAATCATGTAAAAGCTCGGCAACAATACATCTAGGCACAATAAATAGGCCAAAAAGTCCAATTTTTTCAATCTTTTATTGATAAATACGTACTTAATAATTGCCACCATGTACTTGGGCCTCCAATCGTTCTTATTCTTAATTGTATTTGACAAAACATCCGTGATCGTTGTAAAAATATCGCTGGAATATTTTGTCACAGCTTCTGGCACAGGAGTGGCTTGGTAGAATGCAGAAAGCATCTGACAAGCTTGTGTCTGAGTGAAACACAGATAAAAGTCATTTACAGATCAAATCAAAAACAGTAAAAAAATGTAACCTAATCGTATATCAATGTCAAACAAATATGTACAGCGCAATTCGTTGCTAGCATAACTAAACGGTGGTATTTTATTGTAAGTATTTATTAAAAACAAGCCGGTTAGGCCGTTTATGAACTGAAATGTGTATGTATGCATTACAATGGTTGGTATCAGGATTTGTGTTTATATATCGAATTAATTAAACTATCAATTAATGTCTGTGAATGGTATGACCTCACCAAGTTTGTTTATGCAGTACATCACTCACCCTTCGATATATCTGTATCCCTTCCACCATCATCTTGGTGAGTGGGGCTACGAGCTTCTGTGCATAGGAGGGATACCTTGTGATAAAATCCTGGATGACGAACGCTTGGATTCGGCTCTCTCTCTTCGTCATGAAGTCCTCCAATGCTGAGAAATAGAGATCACATACACGGTCTACGTCAACTGCACCTGAAGAACTCCTGTGGAAATAACATGAATTGAATTAAAACCGATATATTTTAACCAAAAACCAGCACTTAAGTTGTGCCAGATATGGTTGGTTAAGTTTGTGACATCTTGGGATTGATACACCTTGTACAATGTCAAATTAATCCTGCTATTTGCCAACAGAATGACTTTTCTTAAACATTAAACATCAGTGAATACACAACCAACCTAATTAAAGTAGCTAAAGATAGTATAGCAGTGTAGTCTAGTTAGCAAACAACATAATTTTAGTAAGAGGTATTAAAGATTGTAATAAAAATTCAATAAGCTGCCAAAACTAAAAACATTGGTGATTAAGTTAGTGGAGAGGGTCAAACGTCACTAACCAAATGCAGTCACAAATGGAAGATGAATGAATAATATTACACGAGTACACAAAAACTCACGATTTATCTGTTGGCTGATTCCCGGACAAAACTCGCAAGTAGAACAGGCAGCAGTGAGAGACCAACTGGCTGAGGAACACCCCACCGGAGGCGCTGTAGCACTTCTTCAGCGCTTTACCGATGTTGTCATGACAACGGTCTATGACGTCCTCTTGTAACGATCGTGGGTAACCCTTCATTTTGCACAGCTTCACCCTGTAAAATATTTAAAGAATTCGATTTAATTCACCGTAGTCTACATTTTTGGCTTATTCAACCCTATTTACCAAGTTGCTTTTCTAAAATTACTGGTTATAGTTTCTGATCAGCTTATTGTTGCCAGATTGTTCTGGTTAAAATATGGGGTGAGCATTGCTATTGAGGTGAGCAAGTACAGATATTTGAGGATGTTCACTCTTGGTGTAATCTCATTTCTTGTAGTAGGTTTTGTGCAATAATGAAACTACATAAAAAACAATAATTAATTTTATACACAGAATACAGTGTGGGCAGCTTGTATACAGTGTAGGCTGCCAAAATTAAATGAAACAGTCCAGGCGCCACAAGACTTCTATAAACTTGTTAAATGAAAATTTAGAAAAAGGTATAATGGAATGTTGCTAGTCATTTGATGCTAATGTTAAGTAGCAAGCAGGCGTGTTACTCACTTGCTTATAGCAACAAACCAGTTAATAGAATCAAAATTTCTTCATACAATTTCAGGCTTAGTGACTGTGGAAATCTTTAATATGCTGGCTCCATTCAGAACCATTGTCCATGGAGCAATTAACCCGGTTAGAGCCATAAAACACACAGGGAACAGTGGCAGCACATTAACAAACACAACAAAGGCCAGATTGATTGCCATGGAATTTTATTTTGAGATTACTAAAAATAGCAGCCGTATATAGCCTGGACAGATTCTTAAGAGGTTAGTAGTTGCACATAACTTCATCAGGGCATGTCGTAAACCTGAATATAAAGTTTTCTAATCTAAACAAATAGCTAATAAATTGCTGTTTAAACAGAAGGAGGTTCTGATATGGAGTGATCGATTTGAAAGGAATGTGCAGGCATTTGGAAATATGTGGTGCTGGACCAACAGGGAAACGTTACTGGAAATTAATCTACAGAAGCAAAAGATAAGAAGAGTGAAGCAATTGCTAAGCAGAGGTTAGAGTTACATACTACCACTCCTAACCGTTATCTATAATAATTCTAAATTTAATTTTTATTTATAAAAAAGGAACATTTTATATTTTGTTTTTATATAGTTATTTAATGCATTTTTAAAAATAGTGTCTACCTTTTAGTTTGGAATGACTTAACAACGATAATAATTTGGAATTTAGGGTTTTGTCATTAGTGTTAAAGCCAAAATTATATCACACACCCATATACAAATAGATATATATAAATAGAAGGCCAATATTATGTTATAAAAATTATAACTTGTACTACATATATATATATATATATATATATAGATAATACATCTGTTGCAAATTTCAATCCACCCAAATTTACCTTTAACATATATTAGGATATAAATTTACTTAAACCTTTCTTCAACAAAACAACAATTCAACATTGCTGTTGATATACTTCAATTAAATTAAATCGGCCATGATAGAGTTTAGCGCGAAGATGTTTATAAAGGCCATGTTTGATATCCCATTTGTTATGACAGGAGCCAATCCAGATAAGTACAGTGATGAGTACAAGTGCTCTCTACTCAGCATAGCCATCACCCAACGGAATGAAGACATGGTGAGAATTTATCAGATTTAACGGTCAATATTTGAAGTCTGGGCGTACTTAAGTCCAAGGGGTGTTAGAGTGTCCTACATTTTAAGGGGCTCTACATATATTTGAACATTAGTGTGAATACATTAGCGCCGGTATGCTGGGGCTTGTTTTATTTAAACATCTAAACATTTCTGTACGGTATGTGTTGTATATTTTCCATTGCATTTATTAGTGATATTTTTATAAAAAAAAAGTTTTTATCATATATAATTTTTTTTTAAATCTGTAAAATATATGACATGTATTTGTTGTACCTTTTCATTGCGGATATTGGTAATGTTTATATATAAAAATAAAATATTCACTGTAGTATTTTGGGTTTAAATATCTCAAATGAATTTTGTAATCAGTGTAATGTGTACATATAAAATGGTCCAGTCCCCCCACGACACACTGGTTGTTACGAATATAACCGATTTTGTATTATTAGCTATTAGTTATAAACTTTAATTTGAACTATGTGGGACTACTTTTGTCAAGTACAATTTTTCCATGGGGCAAAATACTGTAGATAACAGCATTACTACTTTAATTACAGGTGCGCCTTATGTTAAAAGCTGGGGCATCAACCAGTCAGAACATATGGTATGCCCATCATGGCTGCAAGCCGAGCTCGTACGAATACCCACTGCATATCGCTGTGTTCCAAGGCAGTATGGGGATTGTTAAGGTAAAAGTAACTCCTAATAACATAGATTGGTGAGGAAAGTTAAATTTGTACTTTTATAATGAAGATGACTTAAATTAGTAATATTAGTAATAATAAAAAAAACACACAATGAGGAAAGATATTCCAGAATGAACATCCCTAAGTGATGCCTTGCCAAATACACAATATGTCTAAGAACAACTAACTCTTAAGATATCAGCATTAGCTTGGGAATTTGTGCAAGCAATTTTCAGCACTATTCCTATTTTTATTGTTATATTACACTGTATGTTATTATGTATCCACTGTTCATGTATGGGTAGGGGTAAAGCTGAATACTGGATCACTAATATGTTATGTCATTCAAGATCATTAATTTCAAAACCTAAAATATACATCAGCCTTACGAGTGTGTTTTCTACCTAACATAGATTTAGGTTATCACATCTGTGTAAGTTGTATCACATAAAATGAGACATTCAAATTAATTAAAAATTTTATTTGTCTCGGAAGTGTGTATTATTTGTTCATTTAATCAGTTTTAATGTAGGCATTAGTTGAACACGGTGCAAACGTTGATATTGGGCAAGATTCGAAGATAGGAACTCCACTTCACCTAGCCGCAAAACAAGGCCACAGAGAGGTAAGGGTTGGCAATGCTAACAATCAAATTTTCTACCTTTTAGCTATTCAGCCATCTGAAAAACTAAAATTAATATTTTTTTTTATCTTTTTGTCACAATATTGATCAATATATTCTCAATTAATCTGTTTTCTTAATACATTTCCTCTATCATTCCTTTATATATGTTTAATTTTTCTGATGTTTCGGATTATTTTTTTTTTATTTATGGGTTATTCTAACATACTAATTGTTAAATATTTCTGGCATATTGATCAAATAAAAATTTAAATTCCATCGTGTTTTGAAGGTCACATCGTACTTGCTTAGCAAGAACGCCGATATCATTTCAATTGATCGAAACCTCAACACGCCACTGCACATTGCTGCGTGCTACGGGTACGAACCCGTCGCCAAAGTTTTACTCACCCACGGGGCACCTGTGAACGCGAGGAACTTCTGTCTATCGACCCCTCTTCATTACGCAGCGAAAGCGGGTGCGGTTGTGATGACTCAGCTTTTACTCGAGCACGGCGCGAACATGATGCTGCGGGATATAACGGAATGCACGCCGTACGATCTCGCAAAAAGCGAGGATATCAAGAAACTACTGAGCGAGCATATCTCGTGCAACACGCCACAGGAAAGTCATGTTTTTGGCCTTCCTTTACCTCAGTTACGCACAATAAATGAAAACGAAGTTCTCTTAACAAAGAATGGCAAACAACTAAAAAACAAAGAGGAAAAATTGTCAATTATAAACCTTCAAAATAAAGAAAAGCTCGAGACAACAACTTGGAAAAGGATCGAAAACACGGAAAATACAAATTTGAGCTCAGATCAAACAAACCATTACTGGAGAGTACGACGAACGAAATCCTTGCATCAGAAACGAATAGCCCGCAAAGGTGCGGCCCATACAGAGATATCACGTACACAGAGTTTTGCTAGAGCCTAATTTTGTATCTATCCACCAATTGAACAAAGGTTTTCTTTTAATATCTGGTTATTGGCTCAAAAGAAATATAGAAATACAAAGTTTAGACCTATTTGAGCGTGATTGTATTCCTGTTTAAAATGTTCCCTAAAAACATTGCTTTTAAATGCTCATGGACTAATACGAGAAATTTGGATTATATACTGTATGTGAATTAAATGTGTACCACCACTAACCAATAAATATCTAAATGCCATTGGGATGAACAGTGATTTTGTAAAATGTCATTGTTTATTCGTTACTGTGTTACTGTGGTTGTTTTTTGTATCAATCTATTAAAATGTTCTATAAGCTGCTATTAAATTTGTTTACAAAAATATATATTTTTGCTATATCTAGGCTCATATTATAGTTTTTTTATAGTTCAATTTATAGTAAATTTATATTACTGTAAAGGGGTGCAGCAGCAAACTGATGGGTATAAATTATAACTTAACCCATAATTTTCAGCTACATTTAATTTTTTCTGATTAGTTGTCACAGTTCCCCATCAAATGTCACATTCCCTTATACTATGGAAGACATTGCAGTGTTTCCTTTGGTATTTGCCACCATCGTTTAAGAGTCAACTGGCTTTTTGCATTTTGTTGTCAACACTGGCAGATAAAACGCAACAAGCCCACGCCCATGAACAACAGACACTCACCGAAGTATAACAGTGGCTCGCTCTGCCAACACCTCTTTCTCCGGATCTTTTGACGAGGACTCAACGAGCTCGAGCAGCGGGAGGACCAGGTCGAGCACGAGGGGATTCGTCGTGTTCTGCCTCGTGATGAAGGACTCGAGGAGATCGAGGCACCGGAGCTGAAAATGAGTCACCTGCATCCGGTTGTTCTTCTTGGTGGCTTTCCGGGAGAGCTGCATGGATGTTGTGCCCATAAACATAACACGAAAAAACAATACATGGAAAAACATATCTGTAACACGGAATAACATGCACCGTAATCCTACTGATAAAATTGTACTTATCTGTTTTGGATTAACTTCATGTTGTAATATATATAAGAATGTAAGTCTTTCCAAGTTGTACTATTAAAATTTGATTACACCTAGTCATAATACAAATGTTATTCTAATCATTCAGATCAAGACTAACCTACTACTGTTTAATATTTATATTCCCAAGTAAAAAAATCATGGTTACTCATTTAAACTAATAAACCAACGATGTTCAAATCCGTGCTCCCTATATCACAGTGGAAAAATTCCTCTACTGCAAGCACCAGCTGTTGGGACAAATACACTTCTAAGGCCCATATTCAATTTTCATATGGTAATAGACCTTTAAAACTTAATTACTTCTCAAGGAAACAAAGCAAGGAATAAAATAAAGAAATGACATCACCAGACGTTTCGGCTGCTCTTATTCCAGCAAATCAATTTTTGCAATATCGAGAAATAATTTTTACCTTTCTTTGTTTAAATATATCGGACAACAAAGGGTCGATTCTCATCATAGCGTCATCACTGAACTCATCATCTGAGCTCTCGGCATTCGATTCCTGCACATCACTTTCCTGGGGGTGGGTGGGGGGTTTTGTTATGGTCTCCATTTATTAAATGCATATTCACATTAACTCATAAAGGCGGGTCTGTGGTAGTATTAGAAAACAGATCAGTATGCCTAAAAGGTACATACTCCAGCATATAGGGGTTATCATGGATCTGGGAGGTGGCGTTCCAAGTCTGACAGTATTTTGACATAGCTGACTAGATATATGGATTCATGCCAATAACAACTGACTGAATTCATAAAACCAGTTCCTGGAATAATACTTCAGCCCAATATAACTGTATCTATATATAGAATTAGAGTAATCAAAATATCAAAATGAAGTATTATACTAGTATTAAACACTTTTTTCTAATTTACATTTTGACTCTTCTTTTTCTATACAACGGACCGATCATATCTAGTAGTTTCTCTACCTCACTGGAAGCTGCGGCGCCTCCTAGTGCTTCTTTGATCCTCTTTTTAAACTCCTCATCAACATCACCTTCATCCTCGGAGCTCTTATCATCGGAATCATCTTCTTCCTCACTTGAATCCGATTCCACTTCTGTAGTGGAGTCGGTCAATTGGTTAAAAAGCACTATTTGTCGGTCCGGTTGGTCTAGCGGTTAAGTGCGTCGCCTTTCAATCGAAAGGTTAAGGAATAAACCTGAATATCCTATCCTATCCTACTTAGCCCATGGATACAGATTGGACTGAGTTTGTGGCCTAATACCGAACAGTGGCCCCGTTTATACCTCACAGATGGTTAAATAAAGAGTACATTTTTTGTTACAGTTATATTAAGCATTTCAAACTATCTCAACTCAGTTAAATTTATTTGAATTTCACCGTTTTCTTTTTTCTCCTCTTCTTCTTCCTCATTGTCATCATCATCTTCTTTGTCTTCCTCATCTTTCATCAAATCTTCACTTTTCAGTTTCAAAACCTGTGGAAAGGGTAAATACTTTAAAAAAAATAATTGAAAATTTAGTTTATGAGAGTTATAGAAAAAATATCCTAATATTTGTAAAAACAAACAGAAAAGCACAAATCTAACGAGCTAAAAATCGGTCTCTTTTAATATAGATAAATTCTTTATGCTACAGGGTTGCTACTTTGCTAAAAATAAACAACAACTACATAAGCCTTATTGTGCAGTAATTAAGTAACTACCCTCGGCGTCACATTTTTTGTTACAATCATAAACAAGCTTCACTGGCACAGCAAAACTAATCAGGCAAACAAGATAATTAACTTTCCACAGATGTTTCACGAAAATTACTTTTTTTTCGGTTAAAGAATGCATTAAATCTCTGCTTACCAAAAAATTAAAATCATACTATAAATCAAAAGTGGAAAAAATTATATCCGTAACAGAAAGGGTTTAAAGAAAGAAAACAATT
Source organism: Ciona savignyi (assembly GCA_000149265.1). Classification (NCBI taxonomy): domain Eukaryota; kingdom Metazoa; phylum Chordata; class Ascidiacea; order Phlebobranchia; family Cionidae; genus Ciona; species Ciona savignyi. Next base: position 1,444,409 of record CH002711.1, read on the forward strand.
ATCTTAATTCTGTCATCACTCTGCTGCTAATTAGAAAACAATCTATACATAATGGCTCTAAAAGTTCAACTTACATTGGTCATAAGGTTAAGTGAACTGGTGGTGAGATGAGCGCTGATCAACCTGAACACTTGTTCAGCCACCATCCGCACACTGTGTGATCCTTGGGACATCATGGTGAGGAGTATCTCAACAATAACCTTGGGAGAACAAGTACATATTATGTAATATGAAAGCGCATTAATATGACATTATTATGCGGGTCCACGGTAGCACCGGGACCAGGAATTTAGGCCATAAAAGGCCCATTACACCAGCGCCCCGAGCTATCATAATTCCAGGATAAAGCAGTCAAGATAGCTCATAGAAGTTATTTTAAATTTGTACCAGGACATTTGAAAATGAAAAAAAGGCCTAAAGATTATATATTTAATTACAACAATCTTCTATTTAATTTTTGCACCAAAAAGGCTTTCAGGAAATAATATTTTTTTTAAATACGGTGGATTACAGTGTTTTTAACCAAGTTTGTGGCTCATAAATAATATCGGTTTTCTAAAATTCCCACACCAACTTACATCGACCCAGTGCGGCTGGTCTTCATCACATTTCTTCGAGGTTGGTTTATGATGGAACCGACCATCAACAATGATGTGCAGATCCTCCAGCACGTCCACCGCACTCGATTGAACTTGTGGGTTAAACGAGATGAGCTGGAGACCGACGTGGAGCAGCAGGAGTTGGAGGGCAGTTGCTTCGGAGGAATTGCTGGTTTTCGCATCTGGATGGAAAAGAGAAAATGAGGTATGATCGATTTCTCAGATTTTGCTCAGGTTTAATTTGAGGTCCCCTTGTGTGATTATGATCAAGATACAGAAATTTGTTCAACATTTTTTTTAAAGATAAATTTACTACACAATTCTGTGTGTTTCATTTTTGGCATTAAAATGACTGTTAAATTGACAAAGATTCTAAGAAGACCACATTTTATAAAAAAAATATATATTAAACATGTTAGGCAAGTTAATATAATAATATGTTTTACGTAAACTGGAGCAGTCATTTTTTAAATATTTAAACCTATTATAAATACACACAGATAAGACAAAAACTGTAGAATGTGAAAAATAAAACTGTAAATATGTACGAGTGCATGGGAAAGGGAATAAAACAGATGTTTATATTGATATTGTTGTTTCTATAGATCAAAATTCATTAACTAACTTACTTTTAAGTTTGGCAAGTTCTGCGACATAATCCATCGTTTTCGACCATATCTGCTGCAGCTGGTCATCAAGTTGGAACACTGGTTTCATACTGATGTCTTGAAGGGTGAGGTCAGCGTATCGTGATATGAATGTGAGCCAGAATTTGCCATCATTCATTGTCCCTGCGATCCGTGGTACAGTCGGCTTGTTGTCCTCTGTGGTGTTGGCCTGTGTAGGTACAACACAATGAAATAATGGGAGCGGTTACTTGGTAGCTTTTGGCAAGGAATGTACGCCTGTTGTAAGTAAGATGTGGATTTATGTGGAAAACTGCATAACCCATGATTTAGAGATAATGGTGTAGCATGATGGATGTATGTAAGTAGTTGATATTTATTGCATTCAGGGTCCGATAAAGTCGGGAATCCGGGAATGCGGTTCCCGTACCGCCGATCGGTCCGCGGTACGGCTTTGATCCGCCGAAAAAAAAATTTTCATTTATTTTTACACGGAATACGCCAATTAACTTGTGCGCGACCTGCGATAAATAGGGATGCGCAAGAGCCTAGATTCTTATAACGGTTAACCGATCAAAGATAAAAAAACGGTTAACCGATGTTTAGCCTAGTGTTCTCTCTCGCTAGTACTTAGCAATGGGATAAACGCTCGCGGGAGTGCGTCAGTGGTCCTGTATTGAATCTAGGTCAATGTAACCCTGGGTCAAACCGCCGATCAAAGCAATAAACACCGCGACAAATCGTCAGAAAAGCGGCGCTGCGGTTAGCAACACCGAGGCGTACAAAATCATACTAAGTCGATACGATCTCGAGGCCTCGACCGTTACTCGTACCATCACTTAGGCCTACTGCAAGTCAACTGCGCGGTCTTTAAAAAAGAAAAACCACCATTTAACTTATATTGTTATCATGCGCTGTTGTAGGCGTGAAAAACCGAACACAGTCGGAGCTCTAATCGGTTACCCATTTACCGACTTTATTGACGATAACCGTTAACCAATGCACAGCCCTAGCGATAAACCACACAACAAACTAATCGTATTATTATCTTAACTTAGGCTATAAGGTCAGATTTTTTTCAAAGGTTGTTGACCCTATGATTTCGGCATTTCGCAGACGTAATAAACAACATTTGTAACAATGCATCATTATTCATTGTTATAATATAACCTAGACTAGCTATAGTTTTGTTTATGCGACACCGGGACAGGCATTTCGTAACGAACGACCACAAATTACCACAAAAGTACAGAACGCTGCGAATAAACGCCTATCTTTGTTCGAAATTTAATCGATTGCTGTTGTTTCTGCATGTTGGGACTGCGAATAATCTATTTATAGTTTATTACACGCATCGCCGCACTTGATATCGAAAAGACGCGGTTCGGTCTAATTAACTTTAATGTCACCATTAGTGCGTCGTATCCGACTTTTAAGCCGCGCAAAGTTAAATTACCAATCCTACACGCATGGGAATATGACAGGGCTAGTGTTTATTGTTGATTTTTGTCACGGTACGATTCTTAGTCAAAAAGATCGGTTCCAGTACGGCCAGAATTTTATCGGGCCCTGATTGCATTTCCCACGATCCAGTAATAATGGTAAAAATGGGTAGACAGTAATCTTTTGCAGAATTGTCCATGTTTCAAATTACACCGAAGCTACTGTTTCGATATTACGAATATAACGATAGTAGGTGCCAACATTGTTGCAGCTTTAGTAATATTTTGACTGACTTAATTACAAAGCAATAATTCTACAACAACAAAACACGGCACGAAAGATCATGCAATTGCCTTTGTAAGTTCATATAAAACAGTTTTTACATTTAAATTTAAAACACAAAACTTTAGTAACAATTAGAGGAGTGGTATTGTATTCCTGTTAGTCCACACTTACATTAAGTTTGTCGAACTGCAAAGGCAGCATGTTATTGAGCCACGACAAGATGTTGGTGAAGCACTGCTGCGTGTGCGACTGGGATGGTTGGGACAACTCAATGAAACCTTCCTTGATTGAACCTGGCTCCAACACTTTGGAATTCGAGTTTTGAGACATAACTGAAGAAAAGATAATAGTGTTAAATCAATTAGCACAATTATTGAATAAAGATTGTGCATATGCCATATTTCTGAACATGGATAATTGTTAAAAATTATACATATTATTTTTACACTATTTGGATGGCTATTTTATATATGTATACAAATTGGTTTCTTGATTTTTTGTCGATGATTAACACGAGAGATATTAAACTGAGAGACATTAAGGCATGTAATCAGTTGACTAATAAAGTGATCAAAGCAAAATCAGGTAAAAATACTGTTAAAAGATAATGTGTAAAATGTGCTAGTATGTTTATTAGAAGTTTTTTTTGTTCCAATTTATTACCAAAAATGTATCATACAAATCTATAGAAAATTTTTTTATTCTTGGTGAAATATCTTAAGTTACTGCAAAATAATTACAACGTTGATATCTGATATGCAATATTTTGCGAACTTAATCGAACACCTATGTTACTAGGTGCTGTATGGTTCTTGTTAATGTAACTTATATTTAGGAAAAGTTTAAATATAAAAGCAAGGAATTCTAAAAATTAAAACTTTTTGTAATTTACCTTGTATTTAAGTAAGTGCAGACTTTAACCATAAACAGACAACGTTTTTCTACATTTATTATCAAAAAAAAAGATTTCTAGTCTTAGTGAAATTGCATTTTTTTGCGCAAATGCGCCACACCTTACCGACAAAATGCGAATGAACGAAGAGGAATTTGACGATAGATCCAATCCAATCCTCCTCTCGAGGAAGACTGTGCATCCGAACCAAATGAGAAAGTTGAGAGCTGCTCCATCTGAATGAGGTAATTTAACTATGCAAAGTGCTAAAAATTACAGAAATGACCTCTCCGTTTCTTATCTATGCTTATATTGGTGTTTTAATGCAGCTGTTTATTTCAACATTCTTATGTTGCTAATATTATTAAATCAGCATCTTTATCTATTATTGACAACCAAAGTATCTGAATAATATTCAGACATGATTGAGTACCGTAATACAGTTTTTAAAAAGGGTTCGATTTAATCTCCCAAATTGCGAAAATAACACCCATCACTATCATGTGTTTTCATAAAAAAAAATCATGTTTTTACATAAATTTGGACATCCTTATTTTCTTACAATGTTTGAATATAAACATTTACAATAAACATCGTCTTACTTTCTTGCAACATCCAAGTTTAATTCCTGTATCCCCTCTTTGCCAGTCGAGCCGTAAAGATAAAGCTGCTTCAGCCAGTTGATGTATTTGAGCAGAGCAGGCAGTTTAAAATGGCTGATTACTGAATGCAGAATTGATGTGTGGGTGATCCCGTCGAGATGTATGCCACCGGGACTGGAATACGGATTATAAGGCATAATTAAAATAATACCAAAATAATATAAACCAAAATTGCCATGTTTAAGCAAATTTGTAGTATTTTTTGGTATTTTAAGAGTTGAATATTAATTGTATAACAGAGCAATTATTAGTAGACAGAACAAGTTTTAGAAAAAACACAGGTATTAAGCACAGATGCTTTTGACAGCATAGATTTTACATTAATCGAAAGAAACATGTCCATGAAATGCTTGAATGTCTGCAAAGTTCATTAAAGAAAAAATATTGAAGCTTTGATGTTCTTATTCATACTGTAGCTTGCCAAACATTATGTACTCGTGCTTCACATTTTGTTAAAACTAACTAGTCTTGGTATTTTACATTGACATAGTGTATTGGCATTATTATCTTAACAAAA
>CH002711.1:1456043-1476464 GCA_000149265.1 Ciona savignyi
TATTCGATTGTACAGTGACTTGTTGAGGCTGTGCCTGGTGTTGTTGCTGATTAACTTGGCCACTATTCATCGTAATTAACTGTAAAATGCAGTTATTTAAAATATGTTTCAATGGCCAAACTTGTACATAAAATCAGCTGAAAATTATACTTATTTTTAGGATTTATCCACTTTTAAATGGATAACAAACAACCAGAAGACACTAACTAATTGGATTACGCATATCCACTTATTGCAATAAGAGTTATGTTTAATTTAAAAAATCCACTACAGTCATTTAAAACTATGTTATCATGTACTGACCAGTTTAAATTCTAAGTATTGTGTTGCTCGCCAGCACTACGATATAGAGTTCAGGACAAAGTTAATCAAGTGTGGTTTTGTGGTGCGGAACTAAACCAAGGACCACCTGTTTCAAATAATATATTGCAAATTATAATTACTTGATAGGTTGGTTGGCCATTGGGTCCAGTTGTTTGAACAAGCTGAGCCTGAACAGAAGCGGTTGTACCAGCTGCATTGACCATGCTGGTCTCCATCTTTTTGATCTCGCTAAAAGTTGATAAATATTAGAATTCTATAGTGAAAAAATATCTATATAAAAAGAACACCAACATGCAAATTATATTAATAATTTACAAATATGCAGGAATTCATGTCAAACCATATAATTTATAGGCTATACATGCTACATTTTGTTTATGGTCAATTGCACTTATAAACTTAATCTAATTAAAACTGACAGTTTTAAACCACAATAAACCATACAACAATTTCATTGCGAATAATAACTAACACAACCAGAGGAGCACAGTTTTTGGAGATGCAGGTAGCATTGGAATTATACAGAACACAATATTTGTGAGTGCGGTATGGTTTGAATATAATTGTTTACTTCCATGGCGTTTATATCTGAACCACCACTTGCGTTAGCCTAATATTTTATGTCAGTGATATAGTTTAATACTTTTGTAATGACACAAAACATAAAATTGACCCTGTCCCCGGCAATAAAAATTTACTACTCTGATAAGTTTTGTATATAAACTTAATCGTCATTTGGGCTGAAGGTCAAAGGGATATGAACCAAGAACAAGTTCTTTACCTTGAAAACTTTCTTCAGTTATAATCATGTACATGACACTTAATTTATAGATACTTTTTTATAGTGATTTTTCTTCTTATGTCGTACTTAAGGCCATCTTTGGTCACACCGAATTTTCACAAATATTATTTAGCATACGGATCGTTTCATGTTTTTATTTAATACTACCAATGTATAAAACGGCTATTTTTCATTGTCATTTCGCGTTTTAACTTCCAGGATGTAAAAAATTCTTTACTTCATTATTAATCAATCACTCAATCTACCAAACTCAAAAATATACGGTAACAATGGAGTAAGAAAAATGTTAATCGAAAATAATACGTACCACAAGAAACATATTTTGAAGTTTGTTACATCATGATGATTTCAAATAAGCTAACTTGAAATTGCTTTACACCACCAAGTACTTTTTATACAAAATACGTTTAAGTATTCTTTGCAAAACCGCAACATCATCTTGTATGTAAACATCGTTACCATACAGTAGAAATAAATTGAATTTAACTTACTTTTTTCCAGTGTCTTCTGATTGGATCTGCCAATTTTTTACACGGCGAATAGAAAATGGCTTCCATATCTGCCTGACCACTCAGCGATCACTGCTTTAGTCAGCCAATCACAAAGTAGTATGTGGTCACGTGGAAAGAACATAACAAAACAATCTAGTAACTGATATGAACTTGAGTAAATTCTTCTCCCACAACTGGTCGGTTTCTTCGTTGTTATACACATGTCTCTACCCGTGGTTTTGTTTATTCTTTGTCAATGAAATATACCCTTTATTTTTACGTGTTTGTTTTACTATATAGTCTTGTCATAGATTTTACTCAGTTATAACGAAACAACGTGCATTGATGACATAAAGAGTGTTAATTCCTTTTACCTTATTTATTTGTATCTTTGCGTTGGTTGCCAAATGAATGTGTCATTACTGTCTGGTAAAGTGGGAAACCGATACTAAAGACATTGCCAATATGGGATAAAAGTAAACCGCATGTTGGAGAAAATATCACAGTAAACTGATAGAGTACCTCTGTTTATGTTTCGGTAGCAATTATATTGCGCTGTACGTACAGTGTTACATACATTTAACTTTAGTCTTTTTACAGCATAGACTGCACTGGGTTTTGTTGTTAGTTACATTAACCAAGGTCCCTAATAACATACCAAATTGGCTGGACCCGCCACTGGTATCCATGAAAATACCATAGTCGGATATCTAGTGTTGTAAAAGCAAACGTTGGAGAATTTATATGCTCCCGTCAATTTACTAGTTGAAACTGGGCGGTATAGCTATGTTATCGCTTCTGCTATTCCCGATCTTGTCCTTCGTAAACACCCTTAACGAACTTGGCACCATAATCATCATAGCAGGTAAAGCCGAAAGGTTGCAGATTCTGAACTGGTTGCTACCTAGTCGGTTTTGTCCTTAGGCAAAACATTTAACGGACATTGCTTGAACCCAGTGGATTAATGAGTTCTACCAAATTTAAGGAACGTGTGAACCACACACAACACACTGCAATAGCTCCGGAAACCCGACGATGGGCGCGAGGTGATCTGACGTTGCTCGTGTGGTAACCCCCTTGGTTTTCCCATTCACGGGGATAAACATGTATATCCTATTCTAAGATCCGCTAAATAGTTCAAGCATGACTATCCTATATCTATGACGTAATTAGCAAATGTGTCGTTTCGTATTACGTTACCTGGGTGTGTGTGATGTCACATAAATATTATTATGCTGAATATGAGAATAACTTCTTTTAGTAATTAGAGAGCTTATGTTTATCAATGTTATACAGCTGCCCAAAAGTAATTGTGGGTCGTTGATTACATGATTCTTAAAACAAGACCACACCCCGATTATAATTTTGGTACGTCACGACTCGTGTCGAAAGGGAAACCACCACACAGAGAAGTCTGATTCTCTCGGCTGTTACGTCAGTTGATTACGTAAACGATGGCCATTACGGAAGGTGGATGCAATTTAGTTTACACGACTTGTCGATTTAATTACATAAGGAACTTCGTACCTTAACAGCTTTATTTAAACAATAGTATGTTTTAATATGCCACTTCACTAATCGGGTGGTTCACAGCTATTCAGCTTCGGTTATTTTTAGTTTATAATTATATTAATTATAAACGAAACAGAAGGCATATATACGTCAGGCCTAATATAAATGGTGAAAACTTAAATGTATGTTAGACGATATATTAATTATCACAGGTAAGGATACTTATGTTTTCCCTTTAAATGGAAAAACGGCAGGATCGTTATCACGCGGATATTTGACGATAACCTCGCGAATATCTTTAATACACTGGGTTTGGGAATGCTCATTAAGTATCTTGCCCAAGGAGTCAATTAATTAGCCTTTCACTAGTTTTAAACCTGCAACATTTTGGTGAAAGAGTAGGGCACAAACTCACCAAGCTGTTTGGCCGCAATATCATTAGTCCATAGCCAATAATTGATTATGAATAGATTGCTCGACCCAAATGAAATCTATTAATCACATTTCCATAGTTGTGTAGTTATCAATTCAATAAATAATATGGCTGATGCTCATTTACAAAGTCTTCAAGAAATTCCTGATTTACTGGGACTTTTGATTTTAAATGATGATGGTGCTTTGTTATCGTCATATGGTGACTTTATAAACGATGATGCCTTGGGAAAACAAATGTCTAAACTTGTACAAATTGCATGGAAACTGAAGCTTGGAAATAACTCTACTAATAAAGTTCAACGCTTAAGTTTAATTTACACAAACTTTATGTATTTGGCAACTGTTTCTGGAGGAAAAATCTACATCGTTAAAAGGCCATACAAAGCAAGTGAAGCAATGGCATAAAAATATGACATTTTTTCATTTAAATTGCCAGTATAATATATATCAATGCATTTCAGACTGTGTTCAGTTTTTATTGCCTTTTTCATGTACCAGAATTAAACGTTATAAATTAATTTTTCCTAGACCCAAGAAAGTAATTTTTTTTAATATCGGTAAATGTTTTGAATGCAATATCATGTATATATTTTCTATTTTGTAATTATAAATACATTTATTTTAATGATAAGCTAGAGTTTAATATCATCTTTCTATTGAATTTAAATTGTTTCTCATTTACAGTTGCTGGTGTAGGGTGCTTTTTTATTATGTCCGCACAATTTTTTCAAAAGCTGCTGAACCCTGTTTCTAATTCTAAAGCTGCACCTTTGGATGGTGAAATACTCTACAGCCGCAACAGCGTCTGCATACACCCACCTAGTTTACTATCCAATGATATATTGCACCACACTGGCTACCTGACCATCACCGCCAAAGTAGAAGCAGGTGTCACTGCTTTGGTACTGAACTGGAACCCAAATAGTAAGACTGAAAATGATAATTTAAAGGCGGACAACCTTTGCTTTCCACAAGAGGAAATAAAATTAGATATTGGTAATGGCACAAGCACCCCAACATCAGATGCCCCAACTAATGGGTCCAAGGATCTCAGCAAAAAGACTGAACATGAGGATTTAAAGAGCGATACCTTTTCCTTTTCCCAACAGGAAATAAAATCAGATATTGGTAATGACACAAGCACTCCAACATCAGATGCTCCAACTATTGGATCTGATGATCTCAGTACAGAGACTGGTTCTCCAGACAAAGATGTACAAATTGAAGATATACTAAATGATGTTGACATAAGCAAATCTCCACAAGCAATCCACAATTTTCAATTTCCAGAAAATTCGATTCATTTTAACCATGCCTCCCCTTCGTATAACCAAGGCCATGTGATAAGACCCCCTAAGAACCAAGCGTTTGGATTATTTCAAGTCAATCTTGCAGAAATGAGATCAATGCGAATATTTTTTCGCAATGAAGCATGTACTTGTGGTGAGATTATAATAGCAAGTAGGGAATCTCAATACAAAGTCTTACATTTCCATAATGGAGGTCTTGACTGTGTTGCAACAGTTCTCCTTGAGTGGAAAGCCTTGATTAAGAAAAATAAAACCATAACTAATGGCGATTTAGGAATACATCACTTTTCAATAGTAAAACCACTTTTACCGCCTAACCAAAGACACCCTGAAGAAGGTTTGTACAAAGGCTTAACAAATGATACCTGGAGCTTACTTGCTGATGAATATGGCCGAATTCAAAACGAAGAGAAGATCCAAAAGGCTGTGTTTTTCGGTGGAGTGAAAAAGGAGTTGCGACATGAGGTGTGGCCATTTTTGCTTAAGTATTATAAACTTGACTCAACCATTGTTGAGCGTGATGAACACAAGGTGAATAAATCAAGTGAATATGTTGAAATCAATGAAACTGCCCTTCATATAATGGAAAAAACTACTGGTAAGGAACTGGAATTCTGGAGAAATGTTGATTGTTCTGTCGAAAAGGATGTGTTGCGCACAGATAGAGCAAATCCTTACTATCAAGGGGAGGGAAATCCAAATCTTGATGTACTGAAAAGAATATTGTTCAATTATTCGGTTCATTCCAAAACTGGTTACACTCAAGGAATGTCAGATTTGCTTTCTCCGCTTTTGATTGAGCTAGAAAGTGAAAGTGACACATTCTGGTGTTTCGTTGGCTTAATGCAGCGAACCATATTCATCAGCTCTCCGTCAGACCAAGACATGGAAAAGCAACTTCTATACCTGCGGGAATTACTAAGATTGATTCTGCCACAATTCTACAACCATCTGTTAACTTGCGGTCCTGGATCAATGGAATTGTTGTTTACTCACAGGTGGATTCTACTGTGTTTCAAACGTGAATTCACGGAAGATGAAGCCTTGCTTGTGTGGGAGGCATGCTGGGCTCATTATCAGACCAACTATTTTCACCTTTTCGTCTGTGTTGCCATCATTGCATTGTATGGGACAGATGTTGCAGAAAATAAACTCGCTTCGGATGAAATGCTTCTACACTTCTCACACCTGGCTATGCAAATGAACGGTCAACTTGTGCTGAAAAAGGCGCGTGGATTATTGCACAGTTTCCGCATGCGCAAACATCTACCATGCATTTTGCGTGACATCTTGCCTGCTAACTGTGCAGATGAAGCAGCCAGCCAACCCAAGTTCCGATGTGTCGGCTCAAATGAATGTAAGGATGGCTGTGTATACGGTGGAATGGATAATACTAACAGTGAACCGAGATTCAACATTCCAAAATTTTTCAAACAGCAAGTCAAGTCGTTTGAAGATCAGTTTAAAATCTAAAACACTACGTAAACAACTATGCCAACATTGCAACTAATTAGCAAATCAGTGTCATTCAAATGATAGTGGTGCGAATTGTAATGCATTTGTGCAATCTAACTTGGGTGTTCATTTTTATTTTTGCTTGGTGCGAATCTTTTATGCACTTACCTCAGCAATGCAATTCATACTCATACATTCATCATAGCAAAGTACGCTACATATTTTTAATATCATATCTCTGTACCAGCATCCCAATTATCACACAAGAGCAAGATGCTATACTTGTTCTGATAACCTTTACCATAATTGCCAAATTTCTTTTACTCGTTATCACATTTAAACATGTGGAAACTAACTTTTAGCAAAATGTAAATATAAATAATTATATATATGTGTGGATGCATTATATTTTTATTACCCCAGTTCTGTAAAACTAAAAAAATATATTTAGCAAAGATATTGGCTGATACTAGCACTGAATGACTAAAATACCATTAGCCCCAAGCATTAAAACACTATACAGGTTTATGAAACATCAGTTGTTGTAATCTTGCATTGTGTGATTGTGTCAACAAAGTTGCACTGTGTTCTTTTAAAAATACCACATAATATCTTTATAAACATGTAAATTTAACTGTAATATTTAATCACTTTTTAAAATCATTTCCCACTGACAAAAACGATTTGTTATTTTCAATAGTGTGGATAAATAAATCCTTGTTCCATTCTTAGTTAAACTATCTTGCCACCATCTTTTTCATTTGCACTTTTCAAACTTTTTCACAGCACATTAATATTTGAAGCAATGTTTTTTAAGTTAACTGGTGTTTTTCTCTTTTGCTTTCATTCTACCTTGTAAATGAATTTTTCCATAAAATGTCTGTTAACCGAAAAATAATAATAGCAAATGTAAAGAAAATGTAAAATGTATATATATATATATATATATATATAGACATCTGATTTTTGTGATTTTTTGCTTTCTTGCTGTTGCTGCAACTTAAAAAGTGTTTTATTTATTAATATCTTTTACTTTGCATTTTCGTAGAACGTTACATTCTTTGTTGTCTGTGTTTAACATACGTAACATAGGTACACCAGCTTGTTAAAATAAATGTTCATTGTACATAAAACACATGCTAAATTTGGAAAGTTTTGACTTAAATAACTGTATAGTGAAATGTTACATAGGGCCTACCATTCAAAAAATACATTAACGATTACGCTCGCCACTGTAGCTATTAATAGGTTAATACATTCTTTAAGCAATCTCGTCCTCACTCTAGCTCTGCTCTTTTCTAATTGTTTGTAGGTGGATAGGTGATAACTCTGAACATGAGGCTAGTTATCCTGGATGATTATGAGCAAGTGAGCCACTGGGCAGCTAAATATGTTCGAAACAAGATTCAAACAAGATTCAAAAAAAGATTCCAACCGGCAGCACTCCTTTGGGAATGTACAGAAAACTGATTGAGTTCTACAAAGCAGGTTCAGTTTCTTTCAAATATGTGAAGACATTTAACATGGACGAGTACGTCAACTTACCCCGTGACCATCCCGAAAGTTACCATTCGTTCATGTGGGACAACTTCTTCAAGCATATCGACATTGACCCAAAAAATGCCCACATTTTGGACGGGAATGCACCGGACCCAGTGGTGGAGTGTGATAACTATGAAGTGAAGATCAAAGAAGCCGGCGGAGTTGATCTGTTTATCGGTGGAATCGGGCCGGATGGACACATCGCGTTTAACGAACCCGGATCAAGTCTTGTGTCACGTACTCGTGTGAAAACGTTGGCGCAAGAGACCATTCAAGCCAACGCTCGTTTCTTTGGAAACGATCTGTCAAAAGTTCCAACTCAATCACTCACTGTCGGTGTTGGAACTGTGATGGATGCCAGAGAGGTTTGTCATCATTTTATTGATAAATATGTATATATATCTTGTCTGACACATCAATAGGCTATTAGCTTTGTAATCAAGTTTTAAATTTAAACCTTATATTTTGGTGTTTTTGTTAAATTACTGTCAACAGTCAATAATACAACCTTTAAAATCGCATCTATTTTTACTCATTCTTCACAGGTAATGATATTGATAACTGGTGCTCACAAAGCGTATGCATTGCACAAAGCCATTGAAGGTGGTGTTAGTCACATGTGGACTGTATCAGCCTTCCAACAGCATCCTAAGACCCTTTTCTTGTGTGATGAAGATGCCACTATCGAGCTCAAAGTAAAAACTGTCAAATACTTCAAGGGATTGATGGAAATCCACAATAAATTAATTGAAGAAAAGGTACCAGTTGCCAAATCCTGATTTAAATTACGAAAACTCGAATGCCCTTCACCTTTTGTATAGCATTTCATTGCAATTTACTTTTTTGTCAAAAACACAAGTCTTTATATCTAATTAATGCATTTCATGTGCAATCAGATTACAGAAGTGAAAGTTCGTAAAATGTATCGAACAGATTTCCTATTTTGCCTCAATGTAGACAACAGATATACATATATATGTTGTCTACATTATATATACCTGAGAGTTCATATTGCTTTATATTCCACACGCTGTGTATTACATGTAAGGACCATATATCATTCATTATTAGCTGCTGTTACGTAATTAGAGATCTTGCTTATGACACCTCGCCGTAATATTAAACACATATGCAACGCCACAATCATTTTTGATTTATTGACCAAATATTACAAGGTTAGCAACTACTCAGGTAGGCCAGTCCAGTCTTGAACGGCGTGTAAAGGCTGATTTCTTCTTTTTCGAAAGCGTTTGTTCTTGAGGGCACCGTTAAACCAAAGGCACTGCACGTACCTTTTATCGCTTCGAGCAACAGCGTCGCAGGCACTTACCAGATTACTGAAATCAATAAACGGTAGTGAAAACCACAAGGCCTTTCAGCGCAAAACAGCCACAGCAATGAGCAGAACGCTTTGTGGATTTTAAGGCAATTAATTATACCGAACACTAATTTCGAAATCCAAGCTGCTAATTTCGTTGACTTGGTGTAAACTGAGAAATCGGATTTGGGAATAAAGGTCTTACGAAGGTTTTGCGTCATCGATTTTATCGATCTTACTTCGCGCAATACTGGTTGATGCGAGGACATGTGGAATGAATTAAGTTGTTCGCGCAGATGTATGATCAATTCGGACGCTTCATCGATTTTGGACGTGCGTATAATAAAGGCTATACTGTTTTTCTCGTGTTTTAAAATATTTAACTGTAATCCATGATCCGGGAAATAATTGACTTTGAAAACGACATGTCACCCACAAAACGTTTATTTACTGAAATGTCTAATTAAGTTTTGTATTATGCCCATAGCGTGACATTACGCATTAGGTTTATAGTGCGGTGCGAACACTGGAGACTATTTGGGTCGTTTTATGACGTTTGTTGGAACATATGATACTTGTGTGCGTTATAACAAGCAATCCGATACAAGGATAATATAATCATGCTTGTGTTTTTTTTTTGTGTAGAACGGGAGGATATTCTAGTCTCGGTTAATTGAAAAACGCAAGGGGTGCGTTATCACGCTCTCTGCCGTCATATTACCACGCGCCCACCGTTGAGCTACCACAGCCATTGTAGTTGTGTTATATATAATCAAAATATTTCTTTAGTTTTAGTATAACACATTATTCCACCCGGTCCGGGCAACGCTCTTTCAGTACCTAGTCGAAGAATACAAACTTCTAGCCACCGGTTGGTTTCGATGCAACCCTCATCCAAGTGACGTTTAACCGAACTATATGATACCAAACCGAACAGACAGATGCCACTGAGTAACCTTGCTGTGGAGATGTCGGATCCACACACATGACAAATGTTTGTTTGATTTAAAACTGATGACAATGAAATGCCTGTGCGCCGGTGGTTTATCGCTCAAAATTTATCGCCAGTGCATGCTAACTATAAAGAAACAAACCCATGACCACCAGCTTGCAAGCGTGTGTGCAAGTAGTAGAGTCTGACAACCCGTATAGAATCTACCCAGATCAGTTTAACCTGACAGATTAAAATTTAAACATTTGGGGGCAAAGAAAAATATTTTTGACATAAAATGACACTATTAAGCTACTTTGGCCCCGATACACAAAAATTTTGTATTATTGTGCCTGAATTGATTAATATCGCACTTTAGCTGTAAGCTTAATTTTAACCTTAGAACATATTTACCAAGGAATGGTGATAAACCGATCATCGGCGTAATTTGCGTATAAGGGTAGAACAATTAATGTATTTTTAATATGCTTATACAAGCACAAAAAGTTTGTAACATTATTAAAATGACGTCGATATCAGAGTTTCCCCAGTCTAAGGGGTCGGATAAACTGACAAACGCGTCTGATTCCAGGTCACATAAAACGAATTATGTGATCATTTAAAAAAAAGGATTGGTATAGCAAGTTTATTAAATAGAGCGCTGACCTGTATGTGATCCGAAGGGAACGCTCGCCAGTCTGAATCGTGTGTTCAATTTCCCCAAAGTTCTTCATGTAATCAAGCCCTGCTTTGAACGTAATGGACTTGCTGAAAAACACGCAAACTGTAGATAGAGAGGCTTGGATTTCGCCGTTGATCGACTTCCCTCGTTCATCACGGTCAGTAGTGTGATGATCTGTCTAAACAAAGTCACCTGATGACCATCACAGTGCAAGTGAAGGTATACAAAAGGCATTGGAAGGATGGTGTTTGATAGAGGCACAAGAAACCTTTTTATCGAGAAACGAGTATACCATTAACTTGGAATCAAACTGATGATAAGTACAATAGAATGTATGGTGAGACTCAGAAACATCAAATTAGCAGTGGTGTATTTAAATATCGGGTCAGAATCTTTTGTTTCTCTGAAATCGGCATGTTTTCAAAGTATTTATATACATGACGCCGATGGTATATATGAAAAACACGATAGACTATAAGCAAATGCGACTACCGTATACTCTTTTAGCAAAGACTTGACTTGGTTTCGGACTGTAGTAGACTGCACAAGGAGGTTCTAGATTCTTCTCGTGCACCGAATTGCATGGTACATTCTTTCCAGCTTGTTTCTTGGTGTTCTAGGTTTTTTGGAATTCTCGTGAAGGTTTTAAGTACGGCTTAAAATATTTATATTTCAGCAGAACAATGCCTGGTCAAAGGTGGTGGGGTTTTAATAAAATGACAAGGACTGGGCCCAGTGCTTATAGTCAGGAATCACACACGCTCGCCAGCCGGCCGACAGGTGTTTATTTCTAAAAAGCCTAAGATAAGATAACAGTGTGATCATTAGTCCGGTGGTTTCGTGCGACGCCTTTAATCCGAAAGTATGCCGCTTCAAAACTGGTCGGTTGTGTCCTTGGGTAAGGCACTTAACAGACATTGCCTGAATCAGGCGGAATAATGGGTTCTAATAAATTGAAGGAACGTGTGAATCATACACAACACAATCAGAATGAATAGTTCAGGTAACCCGTCGGTGGGCGCAGGTTTGGCGTTAAGACACATACACCAAATTAACATGTTCTTTTTTAAATGTACGCTTAACTTACACATTTCTCATCGTCAGTACCTAAATTTTAATTTTACGTTTTAATAAAAAATTTTAAACATCGTGGATAAATCCGGTGGAAGTACCAATACAAATGAACATGTGATACATACAGGCACATATAGGCTAGCCTACATTTCACATATTTCTTACACAATAGGCTACATGTAAGGACTAAGACCATAATTGGAGTTGTATTCTAAGATCAAAGCCTACCGCATTGCCCCTGGCTTTCATGTCGTCATACAGCATTCTCGACACAGGGTTTGGAAGATAGTTGACAGTCTTGCAAAGTTTGTTGTATTCGTACACCAGTCCCGACAGTTTATTCTTGCGATACCTTAGACAAGGATTCTGAGCGACAGGGTCGATTTCCAGATTACAACCTGTCATTGGAGCAGATGCTAGTATTTCTTGCATTGTTTTGGTTAGGTGACCATCTTGTGTTTTCGGTATTCCTGTCAAGGTTCTAGAAAATCCACAAGGAGCAGAGATTCCAATAACGTTGTTGAGCGTTCGAGGCATTTGCCAGTTTTGATTGACCGCAATTTTGCGGCGACCACAACTAAATTTTAAATTTAACAAGTACAGTTGTGAGTCATGCTTTGTTGTGAAGTAACTGTTACGTCACTTTGACCACAAAAATAATTATAGAAAACATACTGAAGCTAACGTGTGTTTAATGCAATTGCAAACCAAATAATCATGTTTAAAAGGAGTAGGAAGGTAAGATTAGATTTCAGGCGAATGGGTTCTAAGTTCTGAAAACCTATGCATTCATTTCGAGCATAGGTAACAGGCTATTATGCCCAGATTCTGCAGAACGTCAGATCTCCTGTACATAAGCACTGAAATGGCTTTTATACCAGACTCGATGTAAGTTAACGATCACCGTTGTAACATCTCTACCTAAGTAACGAATGCGATGTGTTTTCCAATAACAAAGATTGCAAAAAAACATAAAACAGACAGTTCGTCTAGAATTTTTAACTTATTGTTATACACTGCACAGTAAGTTAAAGTATAACAAACTAGATTGTGCAGGTTTTGATCACCTGACTTCACGGCGGACGGCCCAGCACGTTACCAAATAAAGGTTCAGCAAAAATTTAAAAAGCGTTTTACTTTTACTGCATTTATTTAAGTCGTACCAATATTTCACAACATAAACAACACCAACTCTTAAACAGAAGATATTACAACATTAAACAAAATTTAACTTTAAAAGAATCTTTATAATCTCCTATGAATGGTAGAAATACTGCAAAAAAATCTAAAATCAAATAAAACGTTAGAAAATGTGAGAAGTAACATACAATCTAAAATATATACGGCAAATAATTTGTGTAGTAATGTGTAAACAGTATACTCGACTAATATTATTATAAATATCCCACAATGACGTAATTGGTGTTTTGTAATGGATAATATATCACATTCTGCTAAAATGATGGCACCTGAATACATTGTTCCTTATCAGAAGGTAGATTGTTTGAATCCAGTGGGATAATACGCATTGTGTATATTTACAGGGCTATACTGCATCATGGAAAAATCATGTAATATATGGTAAACATTAGGATTATGCTAGAAGTAATGAGAAAAAAGACATAGTTAGGATTTACTACAGGCAGTTGCCAGCTTAGTACTTGAGTTAAAGGTTGAAAGCGCATCAAAAACCTTACAAATATCAATACAATTGCCAAAAACCATTGCACAAACTTAATTTAAATACTAAAAGTATATATACAATGCAATATAAAGTAGGAAAGAGACCATTTTGAAAACTAATTTTTTAATGTTAAAAGGAAAAATGGCAATGATGTATGCACATAGAAACAACATATATATATGTATGCAATACAGACGGTAAATAGAAAAATAACTTTTGTATGTAGAGAAGATTGTGTCACAGCATATCACTATATGGCAAGAACCTGAAAAATATTTTAAATCAAATGAAATAACAGAAGACTTGGGTAGCCGAATGTTTAACACAAACGAATTATGCAACAAATCTGTATAGAAATGTTCTAAGTGACGAGCCCATCATAGGTTTAAATTTGGTCCATTTAAAAAAACAGGAGGCAAAATATTTCATGCAGGTTGATAACCAACAAGCAATGTGATGGTGAAAAAAAACATTTTACTTAAATGATATGGTAGCCATAAGGATTTTCTTTAATTTTTAGGCAATTCATTCTGTCCTTCAATGAAACAGTAGGGGAAGATTGATAATAAAGTTTTTTGATATAGTTATATTGCATATTCCTGTTTTCAGTGCTGGTGGGATAATTAGCATATTATCACAAGTTTATAAAAAATTGATATTTATTTAAAACTAAAATTTTATATTTTTACACCGGTGTGTGTGCTATGAATGTATGGCAAACCACACGACTTACGTTATTAAGGAGCAGAATTGGGCTTCTCCGCTGAACTATCACTTTCTTCACTTTCATCATCAACCCTGTGGTAAATAGGTAAATTATAAATTTGAATATTCCTTCGAGACTGAAAATGCACTTTTGGTTAAACCAATAAATATATAAGGTTTGTTCACTGCTACTTCTATACCGGTCTATCTTTGTTTGGTTGGTTGTGGGATCAACCAGCTAGATGGTTGCATAATTGGGCAAACTACCTTTTAAACATTGCTTAAACCTTAAACCAAGTGGAATTTGGGGTTTATAAATTATTACAATGCCCAAGTGCATACAACACACTGCAAAAAAAACTCCAGCATCTGGACTGAGCATAAAGCAATCTGATAATTGCCAGTGTTATAATGCCTTCGTTGTCCCATAAATGAAGATAAACTCTGTTTACCTGTTTAAACTTTACGCTATTTTGGTCCAAAAACGGATGTGATATGATTCAAGCACTTACCCAACAGGGTTATATTTCTTTGTTTTATTCGAGCGCAGGAAAAACTTTCCCAGGTTTAATTTCTTCTTACCCAGTAAGCCCTCCGTCGGGCTGTCATATTCTCCAAAGTCATCATGAGTTAACAAACCTTCGGGGAAAATAATATGGTAATACTTAAAGGGCCAAAACACTTTACCAAATAAGCTCTAAACCTTGACGGTTTAAAAAACGTGTCCTATAATACTGATAAAAAATAAAGAATTTCTACCCAACTATAAGAAATAAAAATGACACAGCATGTGTGTCGCCGGGATAAGACCGGTCAGTTGTCATAATGTAGGCAGGAAACGAGACCAGAACTAGTGCAGTTTAATGGGTTTTGTGCGTAATATTGCTACAGTATTTGTTTAAGCTATTAATTCACTGGGTTCAAGAAACAAACCAAGTGCAATGGCCAAAAAGTAAGAAAAACAGGCTAGTTTCAATTTCACCACCTTTGAAATAATAATCTGACCATTTAATATCATATCTGATCAATTTGGCAGATTAGAATATAAAACTGTATAAATTTTTTGTTCACTGTTCTTTACTTTGTTCGCGCCTTTTACGTTCCTTAATGCATTTACATTCCGGCTTCCTTAAGTTGTGCGATAAGACGCGCAAGCTAATTGGCAATCGAAGTTTTTTCCTTCTTTAAATACTCGACCTCTAAGTTCCTTATTATATTTTAGTTGTAAGCCAAATGAGTCTTTAGTTTTATAGTATTTGTTAACGGTTATAGTATTTGTTTATTAACAGATTTTCTTTCTTTATTTCTTCGCAGAGCATTACGATATATTTATGCAAATTTAAATTTATGTAAAACAATTAGATTGGGATCACGCACAGTTCGGTAAGAATGGTTTTTTAATGAGTTTGTTATATTGTGTTTTTTATATTTAAGTCGATTTTTATTTACAGAAAACCGCTTTTGCTTTACAAATATATACCACTTCGAGGAAGCAAGCGAGTATATTTGACTGTGCCCACGTTACAAGCAGCCTATGTTACGGAAATTCAATTTTGAAGGCTGCATTGTAACAAAAACTATTTAATAACATGTGGGAAAATCCTTATGACTTACCTTCATAATCATTAAGTCTCCTTGCTCTAGCTCTTACATACAGGAATCCGGTTATAAGAATGATGACAGGCACAGCAACGAGGATGCTGATGACTGCGATGGTTACTCCTTGATTCGTGGAACTCATCTGTGTACAAATCATAGGTCAATCGATAGTATAATAGCTTTATTGGAAAATGGAATATGGTAATAAGTATAGAATAGTTTCATTTGAACTGGATTTATGGATTATGGTAAAATAGTATAAACAAATAATTTTATTGGAAAATGGAATATGGTAATATGTAAAAAATAGCTTAATTGGTAGCCTAATGGAATATGGTAAAATGGTTGTTGGCATTAGTGTATTATCTACTTACAGAACTGATTGGATTTAAATCAGCATCTGACGGGTTTGTAGAAGCATAAGCTGACGCAACTGCGTCATTCTTGGAAGACAAGTCTTCGCCATTAGGCGTCTTCATTAAAACGTCAGCTTCCTTTTTGACGGGTTCACTGTTGGAGAATTGTGTGTTATCCTGTGCATCAACATCGCTCTCAGGGGCAGCAGGAGCTTCAAGTTCCCTCGTTGGTTCATCTGCTTTCCTTGTAATGTTGCTGACAGATGTGCCTGTCACTGACACGTCAAACTTGCACACTTTTTTATCTTTCAACTGCACCACATAGACCTGGAAAATGCAATTTTTGAGATAAACTGTAGTCAAACGTCACACAGTGTAACAGGGTACCGAGTGAAAATAGACATAGCTGAATGTATTTTAAGATGAAGAATTTAAATGTATATTTAATAACATTTCTTAAAGGGAGAAAACAACAACAATAATAAAATAAACATATATGCAAAGACAAAAAAAGATAAGTTTGCTTTAAGCATTTCCAAAAATAATGTTAACTATTTTTCTCTAATAATTAAGTGATTTTTCCTGTATTTCCCATGTGGCATTAACCCACAGGAGAATAGCAATGGAATTAATAATTCAGTGGTTCCCAAATTAGCAGATTGAAAAGGTGGCCGGATACAAGCGGGACAAGAAGAATCACAGTTCCAACAAGACAGTTTCTAAAGGGATAATACCAGGTTTCTACTGCATAATGTATGAGATCGGATTTGATGCTGCAAGTTTAAATACATGCTTTTGAATTTAGTGTCAAACTTTAAGTTAAACTATTTACCTGCACATATATTTTGGTTAAATAAACCGTGTCTAACTGTGGTACATTTATATCCATATTGTAAAGAGTATTTCTTAATTTAGTATCTACCTAAGAGCAAAGAACTATGTTGTAAAACTAATAACTGGCTACAGTGGGCTTAGAATTGTTTAATCTCTTTTGCTGATATAATTTATTTTAGTAAAAATATTTTTACATAGATCGGAATAAACCAATCTTACCTCCCCTCCGTTAGAAGAAACAGTGACATCATGTGGAGAAGTGAGCGAGACAGTGGGCGAGGGCTCCCAGGTCCCGATAATCTCCCCCGATTTGTAGTCAATGGTGAACCCCGACACAGGGACCCATGTTACATCGAGTCCGTTCACAGCATACAATACACCACCTGAACCGGTGATAACAACACTTTAAAACAATCAGGATCAGACCATCGATGGAATTTGGGGTTATATTAGCAAAATCAAAGCAAATTAATAAAAAATCAAAGCAAATTAATCAAGTTTAGTTATCAAAATATTCAGGATAACATTGACTGCTCATGTAGGGATAGATTAATTTTTCTAATAAAAGTATTACACAACTCATGTAACACCATAGAGTAAAGTATTTATTCTTATATAGAACATCCATATTTAGGTTGTTGGAGCTTGTTTTAAAAGTTGGTGGTAATAGGAGTCTTTTACAAAAACATTTTGAATAAAAAACAAATTTATTAATAGATGTTGTGTGATTCTTTGCTTAGATACTCTTATCTGAGCACTGCACGCTACCAAAAGTATACCTCGATTACAAGTTGAAAACTAGTTGCCTTTTTTAAAGTGTCACTTCAAAACCACTTTTAATGGTGATTTTACACAACACTAAATGCATGTAAGCTTGGCTTCGAGCACTTATTGAATATTTTACACTCCCTTTCCTTACCTCCAACATTGCTGTATTCGATCGCGTAGATGCTTCTGCCGGTGACCTTCTTGTTCTGAATGATCCTTATGAATTCCCCATCCTTTGTAAAGCACTGTATTCTACCATCTTCACGGTCAACAGCGCATATATCGTTACCAGCTATCGTTATGCTGTGCACTACATTGAATCCACCGATATTCAGGGCTGAAAGAAATGACATTATGTTTTTGTTCATTTTGACGTTTGTGTTATTTTTAAACAGTATATTGTACTAAAGTAAGTGTTTGTGATAATTATCACTGTTTTATCCTTAACATCTTGTGGTTCTTAGCTATTTAAAGACATTAATACCACTCCACTAAGATATATGGCCTTAATCATTTAGCATTGCTCTATCTTTACATTTTAGTGTTATTAATGGCCTTAATAAGCAGATGAAATTTTTCATATATTTTTATCTCCATTGCTTGAAAATATGTTCCAGATATATTAAAAATCCCATAATGACAAACTTATAAAGAAATAGAATTAATTTCCTTGCAACAATAAAAAGTACAGTTTTCCGTTCCACCTAGGTTGATTAAGGAATACGAAATCTTAAGTTGCTTACCAGTACTACCATAACCAGCCACGTGACCCCATTGTTTAATGAATTTTCCCGATGGATCAAAATGCACCACCCGTCCACCACAATACCCATCCGCCACATATATTGACCCTGCAAATATAGGTTAAACTCATTCCAATCCAAGTGATTACTGGAAGTCAATATGCAGTGCTGCTGTCCGATTAGTGGATGTGCGGTGATGTGCAAAGCGTTGGTAATATTTTAATGAATAATTGATTTTGTTATGGATTTGGTATTAGTATAAAGGTCAGGGCAAATTGAATTGTAAATTAAAAGAAAGTGTTATTTTGGCTTTAATTTATTAAACACCAGTTTGCTTGCTACCTTCGGTTAATAGCAAAATTTCGAGGTTTTTCATTGTTTTTCTTATCTTATCAATATCAGATTACCTATAACAGTACAAAATAATGTTATAAGCAATGAGTTAAGTTACAGAAAAATGAATTTCTAATTTACTTCAAATGTTTTCTTTATTGCTACCATACTATGAAAAATCTATGAAAAAATTAAAACTCACAAAAAATTTAACACTACATGAGGTAACTTAACTTACCATCTAAATCTACCACAACGTCAGCAGGTTTGCAGAAATGGGAGTGATCGTGGCCGGGTACAAACCGTGTACCAAGCGTCAGTGCAGGGGTTTTTTCACCAGGGAGGAACTTGAAAACCTGGGGAGTTGGTGATGAAATGCAAAATGTTGCTTCGTACAGTATAATTTAAGGGAGGAATATAAAAGCTGGTTTCCACCCTTCTCTTAAAGCAAAAGGAAAAAGGTTATCCAGTTTCCTTCGTTTATTCGCTCATCAATCACACTATTGTATTTTGGCGACGTGAAAATTCACTCACGTTTCACTAGCGCGAGCGGTTCGGGAGTTTCCAGATGGCTAAGACAGTAGCTTTGTATAAAATGAGGAAGGATATAGAAGCTGGGTACTCATTTTTGGCTCAAAGCAAAAATGCTTTAAAAATTACTGAAAAAGATATTCAGATTCTGCACATATGCGGATTGATCCCTATTTTCTATGTGACATCACATACACACAACTGTCAATAAAACAATCAAAGCTTCACCCAAAAGAACATTACCAATGAAACCTAGGCCTTTAACACTAACCACAGTTTCTTTCTAAAATTTTCAGCAAGCTTTATGTAAAATAAATTATATTACAGGTAACACAAACACTTTTTATCTCCTACTTAGGTAGGCCTATATAAACAATCATAAAATTGATCAGTTTGTGAAATCACCTGTTTTGCATATTAAAATACAACACCTTTGTCCAAAATGATGTTAGCCATTTTTATTAAAGTGAAAAAAAATAACACAAAAATAATTATTATAATCAACTAAAATGGATACCTGGTGCATGGCGACATCTGTGAGCCATATATTGTCGCTGTGGTCGATCGATGCCCCGTGTGGAAGGTAAAACATGTCTTTTCCCCAATCATCCACCAACGCACCCGATCGTGGGTCGAAAACCAGCACAGTACTCACTGTGATAGGGGAATCCTGCTGGGTGAATACATTGGAGGAGGTGAACGACCCTG
Source organism: Ciona savignyi (assembly GCA_000149265.1). NCBI lineage: Eukaryota > Metazoa > Chordata > Ascidiacea > Phlebobranchia > Cionidae > Ciona > Ciona savignyi. Next base: position 1,476,181 of record CH002711.1, read on the forward strand.
CACCCCATCTGGAAATAATTACTGCATGAGAAATGGGCTTCCCAAACCTTTAAGCTCATGATCCCTTTCAATTTATCAATTTTTTAAAAATTTCTATGACCCTTATTCATGTTTAAAATCCTAAACAGATCGAAATATATACAAAAGATATAGTAGTTTGTGTGAAATTGATGTACTCTTTGCTTTGCAAGGGTCGCAATCCCCAGTTTGGGAAGCCCTGCATTAGAATATTGATTTTTGGTTTCATTATACTTGTGTGCATTCATTACCTGCACTATCGATCA
>CH002711.1:1476564-1491775 GCA_000149265.1 Ciona savignyi
AGGAATGACATTTGAGAAAATGGGAAAAAATATAAAAATCTAAGATCGGTAGATCCCAGACAGTGTTAAAACAGCATATATAAAATAACTTAACCAAAACATACATTCTTTAAAAATAATATACCGAAGCAGTAAACTGCTACCAACTGGATTTCAGCAAGTGAAGTTTTAAACAAGCATATTAAGTTTAGTGAGTGTACCAACTATGCAATTGTTTAACGACTCAAAAATGATAAAAAAAAACTTATGTAACTTGTTAGCATGAATGTCTAATAGATTGGATCTGCATATAGAATTGCGGAGGTATGATACTTATAATTGCATCTTAAGTGTTTTTAACTTTTGACATTATATATATCAAAATTCATATAACTTCAGTTTGAAGGGAATACTGGTCGAATATCTGATTTAAATTTGAGCTAAATATATAGGAAAATATAACACTGAAATAGTTAAACAAATAGTCGGTCCAATTAATAAATTTTGGGATTCTTATCTTTAAGGTTTCTATTCATTCAAACCAAGATATAAAAAAAAGACATATCAGAAAGAATAGAAAAAAGAATTACAATAAAATTGATTATCCCGATATAATCATGAAGCTCAACATTTTTATGATATATAATTATTATAAACATTCCTTTATATATATAGTACTACAATGGGTACTATGCAAAAACAGACAGGAAGCCTGATTCATCAGCATCCTATGAACAGAATACAATTTAAATTCAACTTAATCCATTGTTATGTTATTAAATTATGTGTATTATGAATACACAATATTTAGATAAACATTTCAGATTTTGTGTGCACTTGAAAGTTTATTTAAATTGTTAAACAGCAACATTAGGATAGTTGAATAGGTTGTAACATAGGATTGTTTAAACTCACATTCTATATCCCCGATGAAACACAACAACATCGCCGTTACGATGTACAGCAACCCCTCCTGCTTGGCCTATCAACACTGGTTGTGGCCATTTCAACTCTCCCTTTAACTCTGTATGGAATTAAACAACATGACAGATAGAATGCCAGGTGGACAATACTTCGAGGCTGTGACGCAACTTGTGCAGATATAAAGAGTAAGGCAAGGAGAAAAAAATCGTCATGTCATGTCAACAGAAAACTGAACCAATATATAAAGAGTTGTGGCAAATAAATATCCACTAATGCAACTGCTGCACCATAGTTTAATGCTTCCATAGCACCTACTATACAAAGTAAGCAAAACATCAATATTTGTTTCATGCACTACAAAAATTGTGGACAATTTAAATTTGCCCAAAAAAATCGTTAAAAATATTCACCAATTTTCGGTTGTGCTTGAGGAAGATCCTCCACTTGTTTTGTATCCTGCACCCTCCCCTCCCTGACCCTCGTCTCTCTAGACATTGGTTGGTCAGTGTGCTCCGAACTGTGGCTGCCGTGGTGGTGTTCGGCAAGTGGTTCTGGTTGGATAACTTCACCTCTTGCAATTGCGGCAGTAGAGTCTAAGACGTGCATGTTTAACAATTATACCGATGATCTGATTGAATATGAATTGATCAATTGAAGGACACAGGCTATATGACTTATTTTTCATATTTAGAAACTAAAAATTCTAAGTATTACATCCTTATTTCTGTTTATTTTTACACAAAATTCTGTGAATTACACTACTAATTTTTACTCAACATATTTCTATTGATTTTTACACCCGCAAATTGCTATTGATTTTTATATATTTTGCAATTACTAAGAGCTTTTTTTACTTTTTTCAGGTACAGAGGGCCAGGCAAATTGACCATTGGTGTGTAGGTGTCGCCAAAAACTCAACAATTTTAACTCAAATACTTAATTCTAAATCTCTCAGAATAGTGTAATGAGAAACATATCTGCACATATTTTCTGGACCAGAATTACTTAGTTATATTCAATTTATATGGGATATTTGATCTAAGTGACAATTTGACTGCCGATCTGCACAAAAACCAACCTGCCCCAGCAAATCCAGGGTAAGGTGCCAAGTCATCTACAGTTGATGGAAACGTGACACGTAGACTCCAACCCCAACACTGTAAATCCGAGCTTGCCAGTGACTTGCTGCTGGTGTAGTACATCATGTAGAAGTTGCACATCTCATCTGAGCCCCCCATGCTGAAACACAAAAGGGAACATATTCTTCAGTGAAACGGAAACATTTTATTTTACTGTATTTTTCAGATATTTTTGAATTTTCAAAAAAATAATAAAGTAAATGGGTACAAAATATAGAAAATGTGAACAAAATAATTATCTTTTTTTAATTCTACTAAAACCTAATAAAAATAGTATAAATCAAAATATAGAAAAAAGATATGTTATTTTTAATTAAAAATTTATGCAAAAAATTTAACAAAAATCTTGAGAATTTTAGCAGAATTCTGCTGTTTCACTTACCCAGCATGCACATTGTGATCTCTTGTGTTGTTAAAATCACATCTTGCAGCTACGGTGTCCCCTGGTAGCAGGTCGATTTTTCCGCCGACTCTTGTGAAGAAAGCATGTGGCCACTGTGGATTTCCCTTACCTATCATCTTGCTCTGCCCATTACGGAAACGATATCCTGTGATCACTGTGCCTGTGTAGGATGAACTTATTTAGATCCTTGTTTAGATTTGTGCATATTTTACAGCAGAAACATAATAACGGATGGAAATATTTGATTTATTTCAAAAGCTTTTGTGAAAAGATGTTTCAATTATTAATCCATTCTAATAAATTCTAAAAAAAAGTGTCTGTGTAGCAATATCATTTCAATCGAGAAAGATTTTTAATGTTTATTTATCTTAACATCATTATTCTTATGAAGCAACTAGCTGGTAAAGCCCAGTTGCTTTCTTAATTTATACCAAAACCCCTATTTTTTCGTTTAACCAAATAATAATGTGCCACTTCCAAGTAAAAGTATTGATTTATTGTAAAAATATTTAGCGGGGCATCTCACTTCGCTATTTTATTATTTTTCAGAATTTTTAAACCCATTCCGAATTGCTTTAACTCATTTTGCATAATATAGTAGCACTATCGCGGGACATAAAAAAGCCTTTAGAGTAACCATTAATCTATAACTACTTAAAAATTGATGGCACCACATTGCACATAGAAAATTGGTGAACCAAAAGACATATTATAATATAATGAATATGGTATGTACATACTAATGACTATAATTATTTTTAATAGGCATTTAAAACAACCTGGATAAAGCCAGTACCAATCTGCTTGCATTGATGTAGAACATTTTAATACATATTGATGAACACCATTTTGATAATCAAACAAGCTCATCATATTAGCGTACCTTATAAATTAACACACAATTAATTCAAATATTGAAAAAAACAAATATTTTTTTAAAGGTTATATATGCACCTAGGCTGTGGGCATGAGTTCGAAATGCGAACACAGTGATTTTGTTGTCCAGATGTTGGGGTCTGCATGAGATATCAGAATGTCCATTCGAATGGGGTGGTATGCTGATATACGGAGATCCAAGAAGAAAGATCCCAGCATAATATTTCTGACTGTGATTAGGAGATTTCGTAAATCAGTTATCTTAGAAACTAGTTAGTAATTAGTTGAAAAATATTATGTATTTCTTTGAAAAGGAGACAAACATGATAAAAAAGTATTTCAATTAAACCTTCAACAATGTCAACCTAAAATCTGTACCAACAATACAGCAAAGAAAATAAATATGTGACAACATTGATTTTTTCGTGTGTAGTATTCTATGTATGTAATATAATCGTATGATTAATGATTGTTATTTTAAATACAAAACTGCAGTTAAGTGTAAAATCATACACTGATTTAAAAATGTGATGTACATGAATACTGTTCCATAAAAAAGTTATAAATCAAGTATTTAGCTTATAAATATGTTGTAGAACTTACGGTTTACATTCATTAATTCATGTGTAGTATCTATTCAAACTTAAATCCCTATCAATATCAAATATACGTAATATAATGGTGTGACAAACGATTTGAATCTTAAAAACAATAATGTCAGTTAAGTTGAATACCATATGTTCAAACTATATTTTAAACAAAAAGTATTTAGAACTTACGACTGATCAGTTGCAACAATGTCAACACCAGAGCAATCTCGCTGGTCACTTGGTAGTGCGTGCGCGTAGTGCATTTGTACAACTATGTAGTTGAACCCAGACTGGCCACCAATCCTGTATTGATACAGTTTTCAGGATAAATGAAAGTAGGTTACCTGTATACATGCATGACTAAGGGTTAGGACTTCCACACGTGAGGTAACAGAAAAAACAAAAGATTACAATAGTTTTTTCATAGAATTTGCAGTACAGCGATACAACTTTAAGATTTATTATACCTGAAGCCAACATTGTTTGGCAGTCTAAGTGGAGAAGCATTTCTTGCCCAAGCATACAGCGTTTCCATTCTGCCAGTGCATACATGGCCCATACCACAAGGCCTGTGAACAAACCCAGGTCAAGTACGCTAACATATATTGTTATTTCTATTTCATAACAAAGGAAAAAATGTATATATATATATTAAATAGTGTATAAGAGCAAAAGATAAAATTTATTTTTACTCATGTAATCCCCACAAATAAATGTTTTACGTACGGTATTCGTTTTCCAAATTTTTCACAAAAATATTATCATTTTAAACTTTAATTAGGATTATAAAGAAATTGTCCTTTCTATAACTTTTTTTCTCTTAAAGCTTGGCATCACACTAGCCTTAGTGATGGAACTAATTTTGTTGCGACATGTTTGTGACTATGTATTTCACAAATTTTATAAGAAAGATCTTTACCAAGACATAGAAGTCGTAGGAATACCAGCACAGCCATACACTAGCATGTGGTGTGTAGATGACATGGACGCTCTTGGTACAAAGTTTACTGAAAAATATAGTTTTTTTTAACAAAAAAAGTAACAAAAAATGTATACATAGATAAATAGATTAATACATAAATACTTAATTTTAGGAGTTACAATACAACAAACATTTGTATTAATATATCGGGAATATACTGTTATACATGTTTTAATTTATTTTCATTTTGGCATCGAATTGAATGTAATTTAATCGCAAGACAGCATATGTAATTGGGAAGTTATCTTATTGCTTGAGGATACAACTATACTTTCGTAGTAACATCACTTTGTACAAGCAAGTCTGTTCCAAAATTTTTCGTGGAACAGGTTTTATATCTAGCGCTGATGTTACAGCATGAAGTTAAGAAATAAAAATTATTTTTAGCATTTATTTTTAAGGATTTATTACTTAGTAATATAGTAATGGTTTTACAACTTACTTAAGTAACTTTCCCTTCCTCGAAATGGAACATTAGAATATGTGCACATGTATTGGTCATTCTAAAAATGTAATTATTCAGTTACAGAATATTTTGGAATTGTTTTTTTTTTAAATAATAAATATTTTTTAAGGCAATTTATCCTATGCAGATTTAGTTTTTTAATTCTATGCTATGGATTTTCAATAGAACAAAGACAACTTTTTGTACCATTGTATAAATGTTGTAATGGCCCAAATGTTAAATAGGATAGGCAGGATTTAACCTATTAGTCCACTGGTCAAGGTGATGCTAGGTGTCCAATAACACAACCTACTAGCCAGTGACTAGTTTCGATGCCGCACCCTTTGGCTGAACGGTAACACAGAAACCCACCAAGCTATTCGATACACAAATTATTATCACAGTAAGCAGTGATTAGCATACTTGGTATCCATATTCGAACTACATTACAGATTATGATTATAATTTGTTTTTAAGTCCAGTATTTTCGTAAATAAAAGCCACAATACCTGTGATATTTGTATACTAGGCGCCCTTATTCGAACCAAAGATTGATGATTAGAAACTGCTTCAATCCCAGTAGTTTCACATGCTTGTTGGTTGACGCTTTCCCGTGAACATTGAATACCGGTACACAAGCAGAAAATAACAAATAAAACAATATCAGCTTTGCTCTGGACCACCATATTCTAGCTATTATAAATATTAGCTAGAACTATTTACCTACCCTAAATCTGAAAAAGACTGCCTCTTATTAAATATCAAATGCAGTTACCGAATTAAGAAGCAACTGAGGCGTTAAGGAAATAATGATGATTTAGTACATTATTACTAGATGACTGGTTTTGGGTGATGGCAACAATAAATTGAAATTGGGGATTTTTAATCTGATTTTGAGAAGCATCTTTCAGGTAATTGCATATGATGCGAGTAAAAATGTTCAATTCTGGTTCTTTGTGCCAGCTCTACTAATTTTTCAAATGTTCTTGGCTCATAAATAGACAATATGGTGAGCATTTGTTTGTTGAGGGCCACGTTTGCGGTCTTCAAACCACTTCGTACTTCATTCCATGATGCGTCATGCTCTTCACACGCTGCAATCATTCTGTCAGTTCTCAATTGATTTCGGACGTACGGTTTCAGGATCCTTGCTTGCGACTGGAAAAGCAGACTTTTGCGGACTCTGGTATGCGCCAAACCATATCTATTCCGTGAAGTTCTAAAAAAGTAATGCTTGGCCTGCTCCTTTAGTCTCTGTACTCGCCACCATTTATCAGGTTTGCGTACAACATGTCTCCATCGCAAGTTAACATTTGTTAAAAACATTTTTTATAGATTGAAAATACTATCAATTTCTGTTTTAAACAGATATAAGACCTTATATTATAAGTGCCAAACCATTACCAGAAAAGTTGCTGGATTGAAACCATCCACAAGATGAGTTGGGTTGTCTGTTGGGCAAGACACTTGACGTTGTTAAAATTAGAAAATAAATAGGTTTAAGAAAAAGCAACTTGCCTATGTGATACAATACACCAAAATTTTGCGATACACTAGATCCTATTGGAAAGTTCGTTTTCTGTGCGCCGGATTTTTGCGCCAACATTTTTTAACCTAAATTTTGCGCCACGCCCAGCAATACTAATTTGCGCCACCACAAACAAGGTTGCATCATTTTCAATTAAAACTTTGAAATATAAAGTATCTAAAATACTGACAAAAATGAAAGGTGTAATCATGCAACGCCAGCATGATTTTTGGAGTTTTCTGCACCAATTTCCGAAAAAGTAATCCGTGCGCCACGCCAGATATATCCGGCGCATCATACGAACTTTCCAGTAGGGACACTAGATAAATTGACAAATCGTTTTGATTTGATTCCAATTGTGTTATACTACCCTTGGCCTTGAGATAAACATAGTAGGCCTATTCTATTTCTATTCTAGATCAAGTTATCATTTGTATAAGTATACATTAAAATAGAAGACAACAGATGTAGCTGTAACATTGGACTGATTACTCTTTCAGTAACACATTACGATAACTTAAATAGTAAAGATGATAGTTTTTATAGACATAGGTTCAAAATATATAGTCTATTTATTTAAATAAATGCAGTGTAACGTCGTTAACAGAGTAATAGTGTAATCACATAAACACAAAACGACTATTTGCTGACTAAAATTCTTAAAGTATCTGAGAAACACACAACAAAACACGCGAGTTATTTCCACTATCTCAGATTCTGTTGACTTATCACCCGAATTGATTTGGTGTGACGTCAGGCATAAAAATCTCCCTACGTAATTTACACCGCGGCGTTTGTAGTTTTCGGGGAAAACTAATTCAGTGGATAACTTACGTATAATTAACATTTTTGTAGCCTGCTCATCGGCTAGCTGTGTATAATTTGAGAGATTTTTACCTTCATTTTTTATGTTGGGCAACAAAACACAAAATAGATTTAATCGAAAACCTGTTACCTGGCCTGTTTTACTAAACAATAACAATACTTCAGAAGATTAGGCTACGTATAAAGTTTAGCGTTTTCTTAGAATTTTAACACCCTTACACATTCGCAATATATTTTTCATTCTTTCGTCAACTAACCTGCTGCGGTTGACATCTTGACTAATTTGGGTTTACTGCCGTAGAAAAATACGAACATATTTTGGTGCAGTATTGATTATGTCACGTGGGTTTCGATTTTTAAATCGATAAGTAAAATTTCATGTGACGTGCCTTTCTACATATAAATCGATGTTATTTAGGATAGATTTACAATGTCTCCAACGATACCCTCACAATCAAGGTAGATAGATACATTTTATGGCCAAGCCTCTTTCGTTCTCGGGGCGTGCTACAGTAGTGAAACGTCCGCAAACTTGTGTTTTTAATAGGGTTTGCATGGCAGTTTGGAGCTTTGGCCTATGCCACTTAACCTTAATATTTTTTAACCATAATACACAAAACAAAGCTAACATTAAATATTTAGACATAAGTAGTCCTACTGCCTACATTTGTATGATGGTAGAGGCAATCGGGCAGCATGTTTCGGGAATTAATATGTGCAGAATAGGATATTTATAATCTACAATAGTTGAAAATCACGGGTGTGTTACATGTGTAATCGTCACATTACCTTACATCCACTGTCGGGATTACCGAAGCTATATTATAAAATGATATAAATGCCTGAGATGCTCCTTTAATGTTTGTAAAAAACACTTAATCACCACATTTAAGCAATGGCCGCTTAATGGCTTGCTAAAGGCCCCGACCGTCTAGCCAGCGGTTGGTTTCGAGTTTACATCTTACTAAAGCTATACGTTTTGAGCTATCCGTATTTTAGCAGTGATTAATGCGACCTATACATATACCGACTGCTATACAAAAACTCTCCTAACGACCAGTCAATTACGGTTTTCTAAAAAGATCACATATGATTTAACACATTTCAGTAGATGTCGTTTAAAAACTTTCCTTTCGGATTGAATATTCATGTTGTCCCAGTGAATGGGAAAACGTGATTAATTTTTCCTGGATTTGTCCCTGGACAAGGCAATTATTGGGCGTTGTCGCCAACCTGTAAATCAAAACCAATCGTTAAAAAATTAGGTAGCCTAATATCTTATCTATCGAATGCGATATAATACATACCGTATAGTACCTCAGCAATATTATTGGGCAAGCACGTTGTATTGTTTTTCAGAATGTAAAACTTTCCCACGTCAATGTAAATTAGAACTATAATACGTTTTGTCCCTATTTGATTTAGTTTACTTTATTTGCTTTTGTACCTTTACGACAATAATTGAAGTAGCGCACTCTTAAAATAAAGCAAAAGGCTAGAGAGTAAAACGGCAAAACGATAATCGTTAAAGCATTTCATGAAAAACATAAAACTGTTTAATAAATATACAATCACTGCTGAAAAACCCAAATAAAACAACAGTAAATTGTGCAATTAGTTAGACTAAAAGACAGTAGATCTGCGGGTATGAAGTGAAAATAATTTTTGGAGAGGGTGGAGCCGACTTTTGGAGGTGATGTCGCTCAACACCGTTATATCGGGCAGCGCATAGAAATCAATTTTAATTGATTGTACGCTATCTTTAGAAGAAGGTTTGGTCCGTGTGGACCAGAGGTAAAAAAATAAAAATACGATAAATTACCATACGTAGGTATAAATAGCCCTATAAAAGCCGAAAAAAATTAGCTATAAATTAAAGGCACAACGTAATTGTAACAAATATAATCATAATGGACCACAGACATATGAAAGCATAAGCGCTATTTGTTGGGAAACCATGTTTCCATCTGGGTGTACTTCCTTCTGTGGGCGCACCACAGTCATTGCCCACGTATCATGGAAACCGACATTAGGCATGTCAGCAAAATAACTTTGCAAAATCCTGTGAAATCGATAGCTGAACCAGTGCGAAGGGCAGGTAATTTTAGTTTCTTCATGGACGTTTGTTCCACGTATAACTATTGTAGCTTTCGGCATACGCCGCAGTAGGGCGATGAGAGAGTTTTTTATCGCTGTCAATCTTTGCAAAAGCACAGACGGGTCATAGAGGTTAAAATGCAAACCGACGTTTAAAAATATAAAGATGTTTTCGCCGCCTTCTCCTGAAATCCCATCTATTGTGTCGGTTATAAACGGACTACTCCGCGGAGGACCTGGGTTATGAACAGGATTCGAGTGTCCCCTGTAGTAAACGGTTATGTTGTATGCCAAGTTGGTACCGGTACGTGGTTGCTGCCATACAACCGTCGTGTTTTCACTCTTTGTAACTAGGTCGGCAGATTGTGTAAGGCTGTGGTACCATTGTCGCATGGTGGAATCTCCGATTAAATACACAACTTTGTGCTGAAAACAACGCTTCACACGAGCCATGTCGGTGTCGTAGTTTGCGCAATGCAGTGACCGCCACCTGCCATCCAAGAATAACCCAGATGGTATCCGCGATTGTTCCCTTACCGCCAGCATGCCGCTATACGATTGACATGTAGGCATATTCTTAGATATTTCCCCCACCCCATCCCCCGTGTCTCCCGAAACGACTAGTTGCATACCAGATCCACGAATAGGCACATTCCAGCTTACATTAGTCAAAAACAACGGATCTCCGGTGTTCATTATAAGATGATCTTCTGCAGCCCAATTATAGATGGTCTCGGTCCATTTTACTTCTTCTGGGCAGCTTTCATTTTCAGGCTGTATACAAAACCATGAAATTCCTTTTGTAACTTGTGAAAAGTTGCAGATCCGAGTGGAACTGGAAATTGTTAAATAATTTACTCCGAACTTGTTATTTGTTTCATTTACTAGATACTTACTTTAAACCTGAAGCTGGAAGCAAGACATCGCATTGAGTTTTGATTCCGGATGGAAAAGTCGCTTGGTGTATTACGCCTGCACCAACGTAACGTGAAGTGTTATGGACCAGCTGGGTGATCCCTTCACTTGGATGGACCAAATGAACAATTAAACTAGATCTTCCCGTCCACAACAATGGCGCGGACACCGTGTAAGTCCCGTTTCCATGATCTTCTATTTTACAAGCGATTCCGTCTTGGTTTGGCTTCTTGTCCGGTAAAATCCTCATCAACCTGAGAAGACTTTTTTATATGACGTGTTTAGGTCAATATTTTTTAGATGCAGGGTTATATAGCTCAATGGTAGTAGACGGACTTAAACACGTTAAGGTTGAAAAAACGACAACGGAATTACTTGCTGTCTGTTTGTGTACTTGGGCGAGGCACTTACCGGACGTTGGTTTAACCCACCGGAATAATGGGTTAAAAATACAAAATAACCCTTTCATTTACACAAATGACTTCACTGGATCCAGTATCCCAACTGTTTGCGAATTGTAGCATTTTAAATAATGCCGCTGCATTATCCAATCTTACATTCTATGGCATCGTAAATTGGCATAAGTGGTGTTATTAGGTAAGCGCCATTACTGCAAAATCGGCAAATATAAAGATTTAAAACTTGTTTAAAATTTGTTAAATAAACTTACCTTGAGATAAAGTAATCGCCGCCGTAAGTTTTATTGTTTCCATTATAATCTCTTGCAACAATCAGTGCTTCAAACATGCTTCCCAGATGCAGATTTTCTGTATCCTTAATAACAAGTTGGCTCTTACTTGGCGAAGTAGATAGGCGAATGTCAACCGGCCACTTTACATTTCCGCTTTCGACTTTACTCAGATGCTCATCTAGTTCCGGGTAATACTTCCTCCATTCTCGTGAGCCAAACTCAGAATTTAACTGGATCAAACTTGGCACTAGTTTCTGTTCTGGAAGGCGAATCGGTGGACGTGTTGCGAGCGCGATTGTCGTTGTTGTTTCTGCACGTATCTCCTGCTCACCAATTGAATTGTGCAGTCTGGATTCGAGTGTGAGTTGTAATTCCGGTGATGCAGATACTTCGGGTCCCTGTAGCACTCCATTCCCAAATGTACAATCGCATACTTTGGTTGAGTCCGCATTAAATACAGGTGAAGGATTAAGCCGGTTTAAAACGGAACATCCTTTGTATTCCCAATTGAAAAGGATCAAAAACAATAACAGGAAAGTAAAAGGAATTGCTATCACCTGTAGTTTAACTCGCATCTGGCCTTATCTTCGCACAGAAGCCTTCCTGTATATAGCACGTATTTATTTAGTTTACCTTATTAAAATTTATCCTAATATACTGTATATTACAAAATACACAATTTAATTAAATCAAGAAAATCCAATAATCAAAATTATGGTGAGCCAAAAAAAATTAACTCTAAATCAAGTTAAAACAATGAAACAAAAAATGCTAAACTACGTCTTGACAAGTTTTACAACCAACGCGTGAGAGCGACAAAACAAAATGATTGATTGCTGCTTTACGTTATTATGTTTCCATTTCAGAAAGGAACGCATTTTGTTTTTACTGTTTTTTGTTACCCTCGGCTTCAGATAAACTTAACCCTGTAATGGACCCTTATTTATACCGAATTCTATATTTGAATCGGTCGCACCATCGCCTACCGCAGTGTATCATCCATCCCACTTGTACCTGCCGAAACAACGACTTAGTTTCTTTTCCCGTGAAAACTAAAGAGTGTCAACCACGTGTTAGCCTTCACTACTTTTAAATCCCATTTGGCTCTACGCTATATTTTTCTGCATGAGAAACGGTCGGTTCCCATATTATTTAATTACTCGACTTTGCACAAATTGCTAAGATTTAGCAATTTAGATCTAAACCATAATAGCTAACACATCAAGAAGATTCTCCTTAAATGACCATGTTTTTTTCTGTTTAAATGGAGTAATGAGACAGATCAATAGTTTAAGTGAAATTGAATTTCTGGGGATTCCTCAAAAAAGGGGCAAAGATAGGTATGGGGCGTACACACGTTTTTCGTTCGTATTCTTATTTTCTATCTAAATATGTTGAAATTAAGATTCAAGCTAAAAATCTTAAATCTTGATGGATGGACCTTCTGTGAGAAGCTATGACTCTGACAAACCCATCTCCTGCCCTTTTATTAGTCCAGGCTACAATAATTTCACTCGTAATTTTACCCCTGACCCAATCATATACTTTGCTAATGGTGTATATCTATCATTTTTGTACGGTTAATTTAGAATATATATTCAACTGACTCAAATATTATACAAAAAGCTGTCTAAACAATGAATGGTTCCAAGCCAACTGCTCTCCGCAAAGGGCAATGACCAGCATTATGATACATATACGTTGTTAAAGAAATTAAATCTTGTATTTATATTTCAGTAATACGCCTTCGATCTCTCTACCATTCTCTCTGTGTGAATAGGCCCACCTAAAAACTATATACGTCCAGCAAATCAGTTAATACTCCTCACAAAACAAACAGAAGTGATACGGTTCAACAGTTCGTTACTAAATGACCAAGCGAGTTGGGTTTGAGGTAGTGCGTTACTGTCTGGACGGGAAAAAAAGATATGCACTTCATTATTGGTTCCCTTTGATTTCAATAGGTACGCATATTCTTTATACTTTAACTGATGTGTTTTCAAAAACAATTTTGTATCTAACTCATCTAGAAACAATAGAAAAGTCGATTATATCACAAAGTCATCATCCGTTTTTTTTAATATAAATTATAAAGAATTAAACATCAATAAAACATTACGGACACCATTTGTATTTCTTGGCTAAATATTCTTCCGATCGTTTACAATGTGTTGTAACCTTTTCCCGAAAACCAACTGCAGTGTTATAAGAAAAATCATATACCACATTCCTTCCTCGCAATTTTACCTACTAGGCATACTGTATATAGATTTTTATTTGTTCGGTTTACATCCAGCATAAAATGAACGCCATTGTTTGGAATTCTTTCAGATCGCCCCGCAATCGTCGGCAATAGAAAATATAAAGAGAATAAAACTAAATTACATAATTTTCCTATTTTGAGTTTCGAAATCCTGGTATTTTAGCTGCCTCGCATGCTGTATTGAAACGAATGTCGTTGAATTGGAAGTCAAATACAAATGTTTGCTTTGAAAGACGTCCCGTTGTCTTATTTATGGTTCTTTTTAATTTAACTCTATAAAATTAGCTCGTTAAACCGGGTATTAACATTGGCGACATGTTTACCGAGCTATTAAGTGGTGAACTCACTATTGGCCTGCCACTAAAGGAGGCGTTCAACCAATTATTCTCCCTATCTCTCCAATGCAAACTGACCTCACAAAAACGACTGTCACTCAAAATCCTGACATAGGAAGTCTTAGATTTTTTCACAATTTAAAATTGAAGCTTGGATCTGCAACCTAAACTCAAAACCCTACAAAATTTTGTTTAAAAATTTTGAGCCCATACCCCCCTCGTACATCGGCACCTTTTTTTCCAACAAACAGCTAGCAGATGCACAATCAACACCTTTATTTTACAAAGCACTGCTCCACGATTACAAAACTTTACAGCTAAACGAGAACACCGGCGCGCAGCCTAGCACATGCTGCTTTCAACCAAACAAACATTGGGGAATCACCACCATTGTTACTCAGCAAAACACTCGTTTAAAAACAATGACTCATGGAGGGTACCACTCGTCACATCCTGCCGTTCATAGAGGTCTTAATTGGTTATACGCCATCTTGGAAACGGTGACCGTTCCAGTTTGGTTTAAACTGTTCGAACTTACTAGTAGAGGTCATTCTGTAAGACTCCTGTCCAAATTTTAACCGTTTCTGTTGACTGCTTCGGCTATTACAGGCCTTCGACTGAAGGGTGGTCATTCTGTAGATTTCATTTGGCGACAGTGTCACTGGTGATGACTGAAACTCTTCGTACACATTAAAATTCACTGCTTGATGTTTCACAAGTTTCAGCACATTCTTTCACTGTAATTTGAAAGGTTTAAAGTTCATAACCAGGGTACAAATTGTTGTTTTTGAGTAAAAAAACACGACCCAATTCACCTTTGAGCCTCGTGTGACCACATTTTGTCCGCCTCCAGTTCTTTCACTAATGTTTGACAACCAAGGATGGTTAGGATTGGTAAGTTTTTTATATCTTCTGTATGCATAGGTGTCCAACAACACATCTAGGCCTTCACACCTGCCCAAAAATTAAAAAATATGAAAAAAAGGTACACATGTGGATACCAAGAGTAGTGCATTTTCCAGTCCGATATCACAAATCGGATTAACAGCCTGTATCGAAAGATTGTCTGGTATTTATAAAAGCCTTAATAAAGACCCGACAGGCTGGATTTGGTCCACAAGCCGTAGTTTGCCCATGTCTGATCTAGAAGGTAAGGTTATTGGTGGTGTGCAGGCAGCAGAAAGGTTGTGGGATCAACCTAGTTGCAAGCTAGCCAGCT
>CH002711.1:1500632-1525851 GCA_000149265.1 Ciona savignyi
AAACTCCCCGCCTGACACGGTCTTAGAGCGGATCGCGCGGAATCTTGTTACGACCACTATATGAAGCAAAACTGTTCCCTTGGGGCTAGTCGCCTTAAACTAGGAATAGAATCGAAGGATTATATTTTAACATGATGATCATATGTGCTTTTCCACAAATTAACGATAGACTTTTTTGTAAGTTAGAAGAGCAATTAAAAAAAGACACCATATATAAAGTTACTGCAGATATTTTTTTAATCTGTTTACATAATAAACAATATTGATTATGATGTCATAACAGCGAAGGGAATCGACACAACCAAGTTTGGGGCTTGGGAGGAACACACCAGGGGGATCGGCTCGAAGATCATGCTCAAACTGGGGTGAGTGGTGGGGGCTGGGGTGATTCGTTATGGGTCATTCCATTATATTTTTAACAGCCCGTATCGTACCTCTCAGATTTAGAACATATGCTATTAGTCTGTAGCGACACCAAGAATGGTGTCTTAGACTTAATTGGAAGGCGAAGCGCCCAACAATTCTTAACTAATAAGTATAGGATTCCACATGCACTGTATGGACATTATATATATATATATATATACTATACACAGATAAATGTTAAGATATCTGGAGATAATGACCGAGCCAACCTATGCATCACCGTTAAAGATAAATGAGGAATCATGCAGCAAAAATTATCACTCAGTTAGCGCTAGGGCTCTATTTACTAATATCTAAACTGGATGTTTTAGCAAGATCAGACAACGGCAACACCTACGAACAAAGACATACAACCGCTTTTGGAAAAAAACTGACTCAAGTTTAAATAAATAAATCAATAAAATTCTGCTAAAATTTTTTTTTACAGCAAACACACTCACTTGTTGGGAATATTTTGCGCTTTGATGTCGTCAGCCACCTTGTCAGCACTTCCAGCTGCGTTATTTAAAACACGCTTCACTATCTCTGCTAGCTCGTCTTCGCTTCTGAGGTTTTTCTTCGATTTCTGCTTTTCCTGGTTTGTGGCAATTACCGGCTTTTTCGCATTCGGCTTCTGTAAGAGATCAGTGTGTGTAGGAGGGTGGATTTTCAAAATTTGTGTGGTAGAAAGAAATTGTAACTTTTAAATAAGAACCTTATATGTGTTAAATTTAATCATCAATGTCAACTTGTGTTTATTATTAAAAATTAACTATAACAAAAACCGTATTTCATTATCAGATGTTACAAAACTATTGTTTTGTTCCGTTTTCAATCGAATTCGATTATATTGGCTTTTGCTCCACATATTGATTACTTTAAAAGAGAATTATTTATACAAAATAGGACATAAGATTATTAGATTGGTAAATACTAAGAAAGCCTAGTTTAACGCTTGCTTTTTTAACAGTAAAGTTTACTTTAGGTCACAATATTTGTAAATATTGCTTTTCAATGCCTTTAATAACATGCATGCTTTAACATGACATACACATATATTGTTTATTCACACACTGACATACACATTGTGGACTAATGCAATGAGTAAGATCTCCAGGCGTGACAGGATAAGAATCACCTACCTGTTGTTTTGCGTTGTCAATGACATGTTGGTATGACGGCTGGAAAGCATCAGCTGCCGACTGTGCGATGGCAGGATGTCGTTTGACAGGCGGTGATGCACTGTGCACGGTACGACGCGGTGACACTTGTGGACCTGCCACCACGTTCCGATAAAGATCCTTTGCTTTCGGATCGTTTGGTTTCTGCGGTTTTGCCTCATGTGGGGAGGATTCCCCATTGATTCTCTGGTTCACCTCCCCAATAAATTTGATTTTGCCGCTCTGGTGTGTCCTTTTATCTGCAGGTATGTAAGATGCCACATACTTACAAAGGTTATATTTTTAATTTACAACATTGTACCACTAAAACATAAAGTATAAGTGTACTAAAGCTTCTAAAATCAAAAAAATCTTAAATGTGTCAATTTACAAGCAAAAAAAAACAAAATATATTTAAATTCAACTTGAATAAATCCCTTATGCCATGTTAAGTTGGCATCTGACAAGCCAACTTGTTCACATAAGTGGCAGTTATCCACCACATTGATAAGGAAGCATTCCTCACCTTTATTACCAGGCATTGAAGTATTGTTGGCAAACTGCTGCGGTTGTTGCTTCAAATACTTGGGACCAAAATCGTGAACAGGACCAGTGCCTTGAATTGTAATTATATGTTAGACAAAACCTTTCAGTTTGTATGTATTGCGTTTTAGATTATTATAGGACTGTTATAGTATCCTCTGTACCCTCCCATTTATTTTATTTGTTTAATGTTTTTTTTTGTAGGAACCTTTTTAATTGGTATGTTTTCAGGCCCAAAATTCCATCAAATTCGGGCAAGTAAGAATTCACTTGCATGTGGAATCTCATGTGAGTAACGGGAGTAAACATAACGCGCAACCATGGTTTGTATGACGTAACAACAGTTTAAATGTGGTATATAATAAAAAGGTTATACTCCAGTTAAATAGAAAACTGTTACGGTAAACGTTAATTAGTATTTTTATATTTCTTACTCGCGCGGCGTGCGTCACGAATTTTTTTCCTGATTTTAGATTATCCCTAGACTGTAAAAGTATTCTCCTTACACCTCAACATCATTTATAAAGGCTAGAGATTTTTTGGGGATTTTTTAGACTTTCATTTTATTTAAGTGTAGGGAGAATTCTCCACTGGTTATCCTTACCATTTGTTGTTGCTTGGTTTCCTGGTGATTTGGCTTGTGGAGGGTTTGTGTATTCCTGTTGGTACCCCATGTACGAGTCGTAGTATGGCGGCATGTTCGGTGGGTACCCGTTGCGCATCATGGGGTATCCCATATATGGCATGTGGTGCACCCCATTCATTTGGTGGGCCACAGAGTTGCCAATTGATCCATTCTGGATTTGCATGTTGTGGAAACCTGAGGAAAACATGAATTGTTCATCCATTTAGCTCTATTTTTAACAGCAGCAAAAATAATGTACCGGTACAGAATAACAGTTACACGGCATAAGCTTTCAACACTAACCATTTTCCGTTTTTTTAAGTTATTTTGTGCTCTCAGATTATAAAAAGTAAATCAAATTTATTTAGTACTCTAATATTAAAAAAATTAACCAAACTTGTTGTTTCAGGTATATATATATATATACCGGTACATTACATTGCATTGTAATATATACCAGTAGGGTGTGTGCAAACAACACATCATTTCAGAAGCAATTAAATAATTTAAAAACGAATCATTTTTTTCTTAAATGAAATATTAAGACTAACCAGGGTCTTTTAAGCATATGCAATTCAACCAAACATTAGTGTGTATAACCATTTAAAGTGTGACATTTATTAACTCACCTAAGTTTGATGGGTTAGCCGCCTTCTTGGCTTTGACTTGGGGCGGGGGGCTAAAAAAGTCGAAACCGTTGCCCGGACTGGTGGGTTCGACTGTGCTCATTAATGGTGGTGATAGCGGACCAGAGAATCCATCTAGAACAGGTAGTTTGATCAATGATAAGTTTTTACATTATGTTCGGGAGTAGTTGGTGTTTCTTTTGTTTTGACAGAAAATACCAAAATTACCCTTTTTGATAAGCATATCAAGGTTAGTTTGGAATCAAATCACAGATCGATATTTTATGTAATCTTTATATCAGCACTGCCACTGTTTATTAGTTGCATAATTGAATCACGGTTCTATACCCCCTATGTGAATCAAGGTGCAGCATTTTAAAACTGACCAAGGATTCACTGGTTCGATGTCAATCCAGGTAAAGGGTTCAAAAAACTTACTATATTGCTGCTTCTTAGACGGAGGGAAAAACCCCAACCCGACTGCATTCTGTGGTACTTCCCCTTTTCTTTGACCCCACATAACAGCATTCTGCTGAAAGTGGGGCTGGTCGATCATCAGACCGGGGTATTCTTCTGCAACTTCTGAGCGGATTTGACCCAGGGTTTTAGGACCCACATTCCTCAGTATCTGTCTCGGCATCCACTGGAAAATTTGGTGTAATTTTTAGTGGTGTGGTAACAAAGGATGCATCCAAATTTTGTTTATTATTTATCAGTGTTTCAGTCTCCACTATTTCAATATTTTTTTCATTTCATTTTGGTCTTTTAGCATTTTTGTAATTTGGTAATTTGACCATGCAGGTCTTTTGGTATTTCCATTTTTGTGTAATTTGGTATTCACTATTTTAATGTTTTGGTAATTTAGTATTTTGTAACTTCAGTATTTTGTAATTTCAGTATTTTGTAATTTCAGTATTTTGTATTTTGTAATTTGTAATTTCAGCATTTTAGGACCATAGGAACTAAATTTTTTTTGGAACTATTATAGTACTTCAGTATTTCAGAAATTTACAGCAATAATTCAGCTGAGTTGACTACGATTGAGCCAACACCCCCTACCTTGGCTGCTCTGAGTTCGAGCACGTCCTGGATCATGAATCGAATCCGCGAGGGAAGATCTGCTCTTCGCTTTCTCACCAATTCCAAGCGATCGAAGTATTGATCCATGAGAGACTGTCGAGGGTGAAATTAGAGGATTATTAAAAACCTGAAGAAATCCATTGAGATTCAATTGTTAATATTGATTGCACAAGGATGTGAACGCCTCATTGACCCATGTTTCTTTTTTTCAAATGATTTAAGTAAATTTCAATCTGGATTATGACACACAAGGACGTGGATTTACTGTTAAACATTAATCAATAGGTTTTATCAATTTTTTTTAAAGATTAAATGGCAAAGAGACATATGCCAGCTGTGGTAAAGCTAGTTTCGTCGTTTTAGTTTTCTTAAATCAAGGCGGGTCTATGTTTACTATAATTTAGGGAACAGAAATTCAAATTAAAACAAAAAATTAAACAATAAAATATTACAAGAAAGCATAGAAATAATTAATGGCATTAAACATGTAAAAAAAACGGGCATAAAATTTGTGCAGAATTAATCTTATTCACTGAGTAAAAAAAAAGCCACCAAGTAGTGCTCCAACCTTAGCTTTGTCATGGTCAAGTCGTCTGCCACAGGTCACCATGATTTGACAGAGGCATTCCAAGTCTTCGGAAATGTCATCAACCGTCCCTTTTTTCTTGGCTCTGATAAGCTGCATGATGCATTTGTGCACAATGCTCTCATGGAGGAGGTTGAGCCGATACAGTTCTCCTGCAATGAAACCAGGAAGTTGTGAAACGCAGAAGCCCACGTAACGCAAAATGTAAAACATCGCTCTTATGAGTACACCTATCAGCACTTTTATACGATTGCATTAGCAAGTCCGAATTTACTGTACAATATTTTGTCCTTGTACGGTCTGATTAGTTTGTAAAACCTCGCTCAACCACACAAAATAAACAATTGCAATCCGGAAGGTTCAGTTATTGTTAGTTTCACTAAATATGTACAAGATGCTGAAGTTTACTTTAGCTGGCTCTGTTGACCAGAGTCAGACCAGGTAATGTTCATTTACTAAGTTTTGTCATTTCTATATAACTATTAAGTAGCTGTACAGTGATATCTGGCACAAATATTTTAATGTTGGGCTGCTAGTTGCATACTGCAAATCCACATATATATAATATTTAATTAGGGATGCACAATATAGAATTTCGAATCTTTGAGATTCGAATCTCTAGGGATTCGAATCTTTACAAGCAATTTAATAAGAATAGTTAGGATTCGAATTTATAAACGTAAAATCACGGCTGCGACCCATCGCGCAAGAACACGCGTGATGCCGATTATGCAGACGTCAGCAAATCGTTTCAGCAAGCGTGCGACATTGGATAACTATGATAAGAAACTTTTGGTGAATCGTTATTGAAGTAAAATCGTAACTTCAAAATTGTGAAATGGTTTCTTCATTCGTATGTAATACCCGTAATGCGTTTCTCCATACCGAAAGTGCATCTATCGTGCAAAAGCGTCAGAACATTTTCTAAAGCGGTAGCTCGGAAAAACAACGTGCATCAAAGCACAACAACATTATCTTATCAGTTGTCCCATACACGTGCATCGTGGACGGACGCGCTTAAAACGAACGCACGCACAAAGAAAGTAGGTCACGTTTACCACGCTGTAATCACGTGGTTTATCGCACCTTTAAATATGACGCAATTATTCCAAAGGCGGAAGAGTTATTTACAGACTAAACACTTTAGTGTTTGCAATATATATTTCACTTAAACAACTATGTTTTCAATTAACACAATGAATGATATCCTATGTGTTCAATTATTTAGTTAGGTGATTTTGCAGTAATTAATTAATTATACTTTTACCTAGGTATAACTGTGTTAAATAGTAAATTAATGTTTAATTGTGCAAGGGCAATAACAGCTAGTCTTGATACCAAACTGGGAAAATAAAAATTGTCTGGTGTTTGGGAGCATTTTGTCAGCCATTCATTGCAATAAAAACCTACTAGACTATTATCCTCCCTCATGGCAGATAGTGTTTAGATATGTTACACATGACTAAAAAATATGTAATGGTAAAATATTGTTTGACTACGTAAATAGCTCTCATTACAGTTAAAAAGCATATGGCTAATTCACTATAAATGAGAAAATATATGCACAGCATACCAAATTTAAATTCATGGTAAAACATTCTAGAATAGGATTCGAAATTCTAGATTCGAAATATATTATTCTAGAATATTCTAGAATACCAAACTATCCTATATTGTGCATCCCTATATTTAATATATAATATTAAAATGTGTAGTAAGTAATCCCATGAACTGGTAATCCATTAAGCTCTGTCTGCATAAGCTTTTAGCACTAACCGCGATCTGCTTCGTTTGTAAACACACATCGTTTAACAGTTTTACATTTGTGGTTCACTGACAACAAATTGTTTAACCGGTAACCATCACCCCATGCCAACAGTATTTTTTAAGAAGTTATTTGGTGAGGGAAGATAAATTTGTGTAAGAAATTTTTGATGACAACAAATTGTTTAACCAGTAACCATCACCCCAACATGCCAACAGTATTTTTTAAGAAGTTATTTGGTGAGGGAAGATAAATTTGTGTAAGAAATTTTTGATGGGGGAAATTAAGTTTGTTCAATAAATTATATGTGGGGAAAAATTTCACAGAAGCTTGCTCAAAACTCACCGATAAACTTGATGTTGCCGAGCATGTGATGCTTTGCCCTTGATCTTTGCTCCTCCTCCTCCAGTGACAGCGCTCCTTCCTTGCAATCGAACGCTTCCAGCTTCCGATTCCTGTTCTCGAATTCATCCTGAAGTTTTGCTATCAGCAATCGACGAAATGTCTGGAAAGTTTTTTTTTTAATTGTCTTTGATATATTTTTTTGTATTATATCAGATTTTATGTAAGATGTTATGTATATTATTTAAGCTATTTTGTACATTATGTAAGACATCTTGTATATTATGTAAGACATCTTATATTATTATATCAGACATATGAAAGGGTGAAAATGCTTTATTATATGGCAAATTGGCAAGACACTGTGAAAAAAAATTTAATCACCAATCGAAATATTTGAGCTTACTAACATTTAACGGAAGATAAAAAAATAAAAAATAAATATAATTTGAGAATGACGAGTTAAAATATAATAATTTTATGCCGACACCAACAGCAGACTTGATTAACCTCGAAATACATAAACTTGACAAAAGAAGAACTGTATATATAACTAGGTGAAATTGTTTAGTTGTATATATAGAGCAACAGGATCAGTTGTAATTTGAGACAAGAAAAGAAATGCTACTACACTTGTAATCCATTTAGGTGAACTCACACACAACTTACGTTTGGTTTGATGCCCTGGTTCCCCGCGTTTATTGGGTGACCAAGGTCGAAGTTGGGAGCTTCATAATAAAGTCGACGGCAGAGATTGGCGTAAAGTGAACTGTATCGAAGTTCATCTATCGCTTTTTCAAATATCTAATAATTAAGGGGTTTAAAGAGAGTGGAAAGTATTTAAAAAAGGAATGACAAGACAAACTTAGAAATAAATAGGTGGAAAATGGTACGCAGTAACTGATTCTATAGTTCTACCCCAATGTGTACCCACAGATAAGTTTTGACCATATTTTACTGTTGGGCTTTAATTTATAGCACACCTTAATATCTTTACACTACATATTGTTATTGTTACCGGTACATCATGAATTTATTATTGGTGTCAATTTTTATTTAGGCTCTTGAGTAAAGGACTTCTTTAAGCAAAATACACTGATGTTTATATTTATAAGCACAATTGTATATCGAGAAAATACACATACAAAGCATATATAATTTATTAATTTTGATTTAAACTTCTAATTTAATATATTTAGATTAAAAGTTTTAGTTAATACTAAACAAAACAACCTAGCAGTTACTTACCAAAATAACAATTCCTTTTAAAATCTCTTTTGAAGCGATACCAATGTTAAGAATGTCCTGGCAGAGTTTGTCAAATTTTTCAGGCGTCAATTTATTTAAAATGCTGAAAATAAAGTAATTATTAAGGTTTTTGTTAACAGTATATATTTGCTAACAGCAATCTTTATGTACATAATGTAGCCCTTAATTAACCAAAAATATAATAATTTGGTTAGTTTTTAAACGTGTAAAACAATTTACAATAAAAAGATGGCATAAATAATCTTTACCTTCTAGTTTTTCGGAACACGGCTTCTTTATGTTCAAAATGTAGATTTCGTTGGAGGCTGCTTGGGGGGGACCATCGCTGCTGTTTGCTGGAGCTTTCACCCAACAATGGACTAAGTAACATAGAATTTATTAATGAAAATTAATCTTGCATGAAAGTACTGTAATGATAAGTGATATACCGATACTGAATAAAAAAGTGATGACATAGTAAAAATTGTTTTAAAAAACCATGAACACTACCATGAAGAAAAAAGGGAAAGAGTATAAATAAATTAATGAGATTAACTGATATATGTCAGTTTTATTCTTTGGTAATTAATATTGCATTGGAATGGTGTTCTTATACTAACTGAATATTTTAAATACAATAGATTAAAAAATATGGGCGTGTAAATGTTCCAAATAAGGGCACATTAACCTGGTTAAATTTAAATAAATGAAAAAATGTAATTCAATTTTCTTACACAGGCTATTGCCATACTTAACATCCTATACTTAAATTGGTAATTAAAAAAGTCGATAATGATAACATAGTATAACGTTAGTTGTTTGCCCTTAATTGGACGTACATGCGTCTTTCCCACTGTTGCATCTTGTATGTAAGTGTGCTATGTGAAATGTAAAAGGAGAATTAAAATAATACACTACATTGTGCTACGATGTTGTGTACAAGTATTTATTAAATACTAATGTCTTGATTACTTTATTTCACTAATCTTGTCTTGCAAGCTTATTATTAGGTGTGTTATGTTAAATGTAAAGGGAATTAAAACATCCATGTAACGGTCAATACTAAGAGGAAAAGCGGGAAACCGCTTACTTAAACTATGGAAAGTAATTTTAACCTTGCCCCAAACACTAATCTCAAACCCAGAACTAACCCGAACTCCAACCCCATGTTTAAAACTAACTTTGATGTCATAATCTTCATTTTAGTGGGGCAACACTAAATGGAGGCCCCTATGGAAAGTACGCCAATTTTCGCCGAGATCTCGAGTGTGCACACGCCAAATATTTAAGTGTAAAGTGTGCAAACGTCAAAGAGTGCACACTTCAAGTGTGCACAAAATCTCCTTTTTATTACTATTTTGTAAAAATCTTAAACAAACATATTATTCTATCCTAAATCTATCGTGTCCATCAGCTAACATATCTATCTACGTAACAAAAAACGTACGGACAGTAAATTACCCGAGGTCCAGAGGTAGGTTTACAGGTTTGTTGGAAATTTACGATGTTTATACTGCCAGCTCACGAGCATGTGTGAAATTACCCAAGTGTGCAAAAGACTCAGGGAAAAAAAACTCGAGTGTGCAGCTGCCGTACTTTCCATACTGGAATGGAGGGGAAGAGGGAAGGAGGGAAACTGCTTACTTGAACTATGAAAACTAATTTTACCCTGTCCTAAACACTAATCTTAAACTCAGAAACTCCCAACCCCTTGTTTAAAATTAACTCTAATATCATAATCTTCATTTTAGTGTGCAGTTTCCCTCCTTCCCGCCCTTTCAGTTTTCCCCCTATGTTACAACTTACATTCTATTCCGTGCAGGTGGATGTGTGGAGGAACTTCTCCCCTCTAAAAAAGATTGGCCTCTCTTGTTCTGATCTTCCACTTTGACTACTTTGTGTAACGGCACGATAAAAAGTGACTGGTACAAAGGAAAATAAAATTGTCACTTTTCAACAAAGCAGCTCTTTTACATTAACGTAATCGGCACACTTTTGATGAAAAATAAAGAAATCTGATAAAATACAACATAGATATTCAAATTATGCATAACATAAAAGCCATATGAAAAACTTCGGTAAAAATTTACTAGTAAATTTAAAGGACCTAGGCCTTTGAGCCTTTCGGTTAACATAGCCCTATGAAACAAGAATTTCGAGTAAACTAGTTTATATACCAGGTAAACTGTACACCTTAACTGACAGCCAAAAAAGCTAATAAAGAAACAACAGTACAAACAGAACAACCACGACTTGTAAAACAAATTTCCCCGAAAAATAAACACCACGGATACTGAACTGTTCAACCACCTTTGTCGCGCAGATAAATTTACCAATTGTATAACATGCATTCAACCGCAACAAAGAACAATCGTATGTAATAGAAATAACATATTAGCGGCTTTCTTTAACTTGTTATCTATCTTCGCCTTTGCTTGGCTGTATTTTTTTTGGTTTGTTGAAAAAACAATTTGTTTAACCGCCTGTGATTATATCCATGCACCTATTCTAGTAATTGCACGAAAGCTTGCAATAATTATGTGGTCTAAACGTGTGCAAAAATGGATGTTTGCTTATATATTTAGTTTTCGTTGTAATTATTTAAAATATACCACATGTATAATAAAAAAAGATAAAAAAATAGAATCGGAAAAAACATAAGCTATTATAACACGCGGAAACATCAAGAAAGTGTTGGATAACAAAAGTAAAGTCATTTGACACCGCCAAACATCTGTTCGGGTAATTCCCGATAGGCAGACCACCTGCTTATATTTAATAGTCTACGCCATGTTTGGACGAGTTATTTTGTAGCCATTACTTCATTTCTATGAATAATTCAATCGTAACGTAATCGTGATGTATTATTGTACACCGTCTGTAGCGCCCTTGTGACCTACACTTCTTTACTTTGCGCAATCCGATTGTGCAAGTACGGTCGTGTGGCCGAATGGTTAACGCGACCGATACATATACCGACTCTTATACAAAAAACGGTCCAGGTGACGAGCCCATCATGGGTCAAGATGACTCGGTAAAAAAATCCAATTGTGCAAAAATAGGCCTTGTGGCTAAATGGTTTGCGCGACCGAATTTATAAATCGATGGCGTATAAAAACGGTCTTGGTAACTTGCCCATCATGGGATGAAAACTTAGGATTTAAAATGCAACGATTCTACAGAACAAGTCATGTAGCAGAGTGGTTAGCGGGACCAATTTATACCATTTTTATATAAAAAACGATCTTAGACTGACTGGTCAATCATATTTCAAACTTTACCTTGGTAAAAACGTCAATACCTGTTGGCTGGACAGTTATGTCCCTATGCACAGGACTAAGGGAATAAAACGCATTCGGTTAATAAATTTGACTAAAAATGAAGTCTCGAAGACAAATAAAACACTGCAATAATTTCAGCAGATTAGCGGTAGTTTCGAGGTAACCCAACGATTGCCTGTGGCCTGTGGGAGGAATCGTACACGTTTTCTCACCCAAGGCGATAAAATTATAATATCCTATCGCACGTTCTAATAGACTAAAAACTGACAGTAATTTCCCACCGCTTTCTCATAGAAAACTTTTAAACCAACTTTTGTCTTTGAACACTTCAAATAATTGTTTATTTGCTTTAAAGCATGCAGCACAGATTGCAAACATCACAGTGCGGAAGAAATTACACAAATTTAAAATGACATGAACTGAAACATGAATATTTGTTAAAACATGGCTTTTGTGCAATCTTGTGGGCAAATGAGAATTTCAAGCGATATTAGATGAGCACCCACATAAAATTGCTGTATCTTTATGAAAAGTTCTCTATCAATCATCGAAGTTAGTCAACATTGGATTCTGAAAAGTATGGTTTGTAAATTGAAGAGCTACCAAAGGCATGTCGCTTTACCGCACACTTTTCTTCGAGGCTTTTTTTATATTTTTATTTTATTTGGGTTTAGCGGCCACGTCTAATTATACCAAATTTTAATAATTAATTGCTTTCTAATTATACCAAATTTTAATAATTAAAGACGTATTTTCTAACGACTGTCGTTTTGCCGTTTTTTAAATTTTTATCAATAGTCCTGCTTCATATTTTTATTGTGAAAAAAAAAACTATATAAAGGGAATATAATAGGAGAGGATAGCATAGATAATTATATTATCCACGGGGCTAAGAGCACAACCGCCATTATAACCTCTGCCCAGATACGAGCTGGGGATATTTCATTACATTCAATTAAATGATATAGGATATGATAGGATATTCATGTTTATCCCCGTGAATGGGAAAATCAAGGGGGTTAACACACGGGCAATCATCAGATCACCTTGCGCCCACTGTCGGGTTACCGGAGCCATTGCAGTGTGTTGTATATGATAGACATGTTCCCTTAATTTGGTAGAACCCTTCGCTGGGCTCAGGCAATGTCCGTAAAGTGCCTTGCCAAAGGACACAACCGACTAAATATCCAAAAAAGTAGTCAGCAACATTTCCAGATGCCCCTGTTCACAAAAGTTCATATTTTTTTCTAACAAAAAGAATACAAACAATATCTGCCCTGTCCCAAAGCTAAGATGAAAATGAAGTGTTTTATACTGTAAGGTAAAAAAGCATTACAAACACATTACCTGATGGCTGAGTGCATTGTCGGTTTTGTGACGTGGAATTGTACTCGTTGGGTAAAACTTTCAATGGAACATACGCATTGAAGACAGGTTCGTTAGAGGGTGACATTACAAAGGGTGGGTCGGAGGCACTACTTGGTAATTCCATCTGAATCAATATTGAGTTTTTGTATGGTTTATTTTTTATAAAGACTGTAATTGCTTAGTTTTGCAAAGCTTCTTTTTTAACATAAGGTAATTAGACTGCACTGATGGACTTATACGGTGGGAATTTTTCAGATGGTAATCCTGTGGTTTAAACCAGGGTTTAAAGGCTAGGTGCCAGTTTGTGAGGTATTTGTATAAGAGCTGCAAACAAACAACTTTTTCAAGTTGTTGCATCATCAAACATTTTAAATTGTTGCATCATCATAGTGCAATAAATTGCTCAAACATGCGCATCATAAAACTAATAAATACTAAACATTTGTTATTTTATTGAAGGCCTTCTCATAAAATATTATCTGATACGGTCCACAGTGCAAAAAAGGTTGCAGGCCCTTGTTAAAACAACAACAATTACCATTGCATGAAAATCACCTGAACCACTTTATCCAAGAAATCATTCATGTGCTTAAGTGAAAGGGAGTTGTGCAAAGTTTCCAACGGTCGAATTGAAGGTGCCATCGAATGGCCATCAATACCTAAATTCAGAGATAAAGATTACCCTGTGGCAGCTCAACAGGTAACTTAGATTATAAAAAAATGTTCCATGTTATTGCTATGTCATTGCTAAAATAACTAGTATGCGAGAAAAATCCTAATCCTTCTCTGTTAGCTTGTGAAACAACATAGCAGTATGATATGTTTATAAACTGATGGTATCTTTGCAAATACACCATATGGTTGCCGCTGTGTGAGCTAATTATTAGCTAATGCCTCCTTACAGTATTTAAATAGTTTGTTTAGTATCGAGGCCAAATAGCTGAGTGGATTAGTGTGTTGCCTTTTAGACAAAGGGTTGCAAGATCAAAACTTATTACCAGCTAGACGATTGTGGTATTGGATAAGCCACCAGGACAACGCCAGTAAATTAATGGGTTCCAATAAAAAAAACTAAAGGAACGTCTCAATCATATGCAACTAACTACAATATCTTCGAAAACCAGATGTGTGCAAAGTACTCTAATGGGGCTAAGGTAATCTGATAGGGAAAAGCTAATCTGATGGGGGAAAGGTAATCACGTAATGTCAAAAGGCAATTTGAATTTTCAGTGGAACAGAAATCGACTCCCTACTACTTTATTTACATTCAACAAGCTAAAAATCAAATCCAACATCACCAAATCAACATAAAACGTCCATGAATTAGACAACGAATGTACATGAAAACTGTAAAGTAGGATAGGATAGGATAGGATATTCATCTTTATCCCCGTGAATGGGAAAACCAAGGGGGTTATCACACGAGCAATCGTCAGATCACCTCGCGCCCACCGTCGGGTTATCGGAGCTATTGCAGTGTGTTGTATATGAAAGACACGTTCCTTCAATTTAGTAGAACCCATTAATCCGCTGGGTTCAGGCAATGTCCGTAAAGTGCCTTGCCCAAGGACACAACCGGCTAGCTATCGACCAGTTTCGCACCTGCAACCTTTCGATTGAAAGGCGACGCACTTAACCGCTAGACCAACCGGGCGGCTAGACCAACCGGGCGACAACAACACATAATCCACTCACATTCGGTGAAGTCGGTAGCCGATAGTTTCCGAGAAACCGCGGCTTTGGAATCCTGTTGCAAAGCCGGCTCGGAAGACGACGCACCAGCCAACACTCGGTTGCTGAATAAATTGCTTTGTGAACCTGAAACCGAATGAATGAATATTAGTTGTGGCGTAAAATTTGTTAGTTTGGCTTGTGTTTGTAACTTTATACCCATAGTATTGCAAGGGTCAAAAAAGGTTAAAAAACTGCCATGGATGACAAAGAGCAACAAATTAAAATGTAGTTAGTCCCGATCAATTTCCCATACAAATGCTTGCTTTAAATTAATCAAGAGTAATTTATACTAATTCAATCAATATACTATAATACCGATTTCATTTTTTATAACACTGTTACACAATTTACCCCACCTTGTACACCAAACTGCTTAAGCAAGTTAGTGGCGTAAATATCTTCGTAGAGCTGTGATGGCCTGTGGAGTCTTCCACTGTATTTTCGTGTTGCCTCCTGCAATAAAAGGGAGCCGTCAAAGTTTTGAATATAAACTACATCTCTAAATAGAGAAACCCACAAACTGAAAAGGACATGATAGGATATTCAAGTTTATTTATTGGGGTTTATTTATATATTCAAGTTTATTTATAATTTATTGGGTTGGTTTCAATGTAAGTCTTATTACTATTAAAAATATTATGTCCCTGCTCAACACTTGCTTAAACCTACTGGAATCTTCTGAATTAAATACAACGCAACACAATTCAAATACAATAAACAGCATTGGTAAGCTGACAATAGTAAGAGCAATATGCTTATGATTGATGACCCTCTATTGGTACTTTCTGATAGTACTCTATGATGGTATCCTCTCATGCCACAATAATTTAGTAATTTAAGTTTTGACCTTTTTAACACTAATGAATAGAAAGCATACAGAATATTGAAGAAATCGCACCTGTTGCCTCGTATGTACAGATGCTGGTGGGGCAGAGCGATGGGGCTTGCTCTTCCTAAGAAACGCTCTCACTGCATCAGATGTCCCAGCCACGTTCTCTTCATCATCTCCTCCACTGTCTTCCTTTATATCCTCCACATCCAAGTCCTCTCCTCCCACACTGAATGTGACAGCAGCCGCCTGTGAAAGAAGATCCGTTACGAGGTTGGGATTCACCTATAGATAATGACGGGATTATGAAGCATTTATTTGAACCTAAAAGGTTAGTAAAAACATTTAATTTAACAAACAAGCAAATAAATGAAAGTTAAAACTCTTTTCGCTATGGTTAAAGACGTTAAACAATATGAGAACTTTCTTTTTTTTGCTGTTGTAATACATAGAGCAAAATCTTTTTTAACTTCACCGGTTATGAATGCCATAGATATTTTTTTACTAGTTAACTTGCTTACAGTATAATAGACACAATTCTGAACATAAAATTGAAAAACCGCAAATATATAGTGGTGCACATATTGGCAATGTAATGTTTAATCAATAAATCTTAATTAATTCTGTTTTTTTTAACTTACTGATCTGAAAACTGAGGTCTGAACATCAAAGCATAAATAACTGAACTTTTCCTAAACTTTGCTACAACTTTACTAACTTTCTTTTTGCTTCTGTTTGTATCTGTCTGCTTTGTAGCTGCAGTGACGGCAAAGTTGGCATGTCTGGCTGCAACGTGAGACACCAAGACCACCGCCGTGTGCAGCATGTTGGATAGGTGCTCGGGGTCAATTAGTTTGGGGGCGTGCAAGCTTTTACTTGGGTTCAAACCAGAGAGGTCTTTCTTTGCAACTGAGCCTGTCTTTAATGTGGAAAGTTAGATGGGTAGCAAAATTTGTAATTTTTTACAAAACATAACTCAATAGAAGAAAGAATTGTACCAGGGGTATTGAAAAACCATTCACAATAGAAATCGGTTACTCCCGTTAATTTTCCTTTAGTTTAATTTCCAGTTTTCATAAATTGTTGCTTGAAACACGAATGGATTACACTTTCAAATGATTAATCATAGAGAATTTAATCAAGAAAAAAACAGTTAATTAATCTGATGTTCTTACTTTTGTGCTGGTGTGTCCCTTTTCATCCAAAATTCTCCTTTCTGGTGAAATGTTGTGAGGAGAATGCTGTATAAATGAGATATAGTTTACTTAAAATCAGAATAGAAACTTAACCATCCACACAAGCCTTGGAGTTATAAAGAAAAAAAACTATTATATGTTGCCGGAGAAAATTTGTGTGTAATGTAGAATGTATAGTATGTAACTCTTTCAAACCTTGGAAATAAAGTTTGAGGAGTGGCAAACATTCCACCCTAGAGTTAATTTGTTTAATGTATTTTTATCTTGCACCTAGAATGTACTTTACCGATATTTTGCCATAATTTTTCTAAAATTTCTATCTCACATTGTGGCAGAAGTAAATTATTGTGGTCAAACAGTTTTTTAATGAGAACAGATTTCACAG
Organism: Ciona savignyi; assembly: GCA_000149265.1. Taxonomy (NCBI): domain Eukaryota; kingdom Metazoa; phylum Chordata; class Ascidiacea; order Phlebobranchia; family Cionidae; genus Ciona; species Ciona savignyi. The sequence goes on from CH002711.1 coordinate 1,517,806, forward strand.
ATAAAACTAAAACACAACGAGGAAACTACACTCTAAGAATAAGGTTATAGTTTGTTTTGCAGTCAGTGTTCAGGTTAGTTATCCAACACTCTGCCATCCGCTTTCCATATATTCAGTGTTGTCCCTTTACTCAGAGTGTATGAAAATCGATGGTGTCTACAATGTCACACAACACTGTGGTACATCTGTATGCATGCCAAAGCACAATTTATAGAAAAATGGCAGCAATTAAAACAAAGCATGTTATAAGCATAAAAACAGAAGTAACTTTATAAAAGATAAGAAACCAGCTACGATTTTGGCCTATGCGGCCTTTTCATTTAACAAAAATCGAAATTTGACTTTTGGATTTTCGCATTTTGTCTCATAATTACCCTTAAAGTTGAAAAGCAATGTCAGCACAAAAAGTGGTTAATCAGGGTCCTTTCGGTGCATATACAGAAAACCTCACATTACTTATCCACTCACCGCTCGACTTGGTGGTCTCGAGCTTGGACGAAACCCGCCCCCTTGTGGAAAACTGTCGTCGGGTTCAGTTCCTTTTGCTCCCGGACTGAAGTGGAGCTCGATGTGGAACCTCTTCTCCGACTGAGGATGCTCGTTAGGATCCTCGTATAACATGATGACAATCTGCAGCAAATAAAGTGAAAGATGGGTAGAGAGACCATTGTGCTATATGCTTGTAGCCAGGTAGTTTAGTAATATTTTAAAATTACAGCTCTTATTTGATATAATAAAAATATAGCCTACATTACCAAATAAATCAATAATGGTATTACACAATAATGTTATTTCTATTAAACAGATATTTTGGTTGCCATTACTATAATCAACAGTAATTTGCTGCTGCAATTTCTATGTTAATTTTAAGCAGCAGTTATGTATTTTTCTAACTGTAGCTTGCTTTAATTAAGCAATGGAATGCAAATGACGACACATGAGTACATAAGAATAGTATTGAGATAAATGCATTGAGAAAAATAGCATAATGAAGTATTGAGCTAAAAGTCATCAGAAAAATAGCGTATTGCACTTGTGTATAGCCATGCACTTGTAAAGCAGCCATATGTGCAGTATAATGCATTAATTGGTACAAGTATTAAGCTAATTTTAATGAGAAAAATTTATAATGCAGTATTGTGATAAAACTTAAAAATGCATGTCCTTAAGATAGCCATGCGCCTTTGAAACAGCCCAATGTGTGGTATAATGCATTAATTTGTGTAGAGTAAGGAATGGATAAGAAATTAACTCACCTGTGTCATATAATTGAGCTCTGACACAGCGTCCACATATTCCATCGCTCTCTTCCACTGTCCATCTGTGGCAATCTACCGGGGGAAATAAGTGAGTCAAAAACGCTTTATGTTAGATAGTTCAGAAACTACTTTGTCTCGGATAAGCAAACACCACATAGCTAAATAGTACATAAATAAAAGATAGTACAGTTCTTTAAAAAAAAATCATCCTTTCTGTACTAGAATTAGATAGAAGATAGTACAGTTCCCCTTCCATGTGATAAGCAGTTTTTAAGCTATATGGTATTTGCTTATCCAACAATTTTAATATGTTATGCTTTGAAGTTAGTTAATCTGCATACTACTATAATATGCAACATGTGAGTTAGTCCCTGCAGAATCGAACAATTCTGTTGGAAAGCATATGGTTGGCTACCCGGTTGGCAGATTTTCATGATTTTTAAGTGAAGACAAATATTATAAGCTCACGTCACACAGAGCGCCGTACTGTAGCACAGTGAGCAGTGAATGGATGTGGCTCTCGCTGGTGAAGTAAAGTCGGGTCCTGACATGTCGACCGGGTGATAGCACCCCTCTTGAGTACCTGCAACCCAATAGACAACTCTATTACAGCAATGATATGTTGGCTCACTCATGGAATATACAAAACACAATACAAAGTTTAAATATACAGCGAAAATTATGTATTTAATGATTTTGGTAGTAAACCAGCTAAAAGTGTGTGGAAACAAGTTACTAGCTGGTGGTCGGGTCATTGAAAAATCACTTAGTAGTGTGCTTGAATACAGTAAATTAATCGGTTGAATACAAATCTGACAGTCTTTATCAGATTACACCCATATTATACCAGTCTTTGTTGCCACCTTACATGTGTGTAGTATAAGGGTCGTATTTTATCCTAATCAATAACGTCCTGTGTTCGTATTAAGGGAAAAAATATTGTTCGCATGGAAAATCATGTCTAATAAAGATTATTACAAATTAGTTTTGCAGAAGTTTCGGATACATATCTGCTATCATTCTTTATTAAAAAAATTGCTAATTTCGACATTTGGTAAAATAATTTCACTGCATGCGGAAATAGAGAATATCCTTAAGAAATATTACACACCATTTTTTTGCAACTGATTGAGCAATTAGTTTATCATACTTAATTTTTATAGGAAATCACCTCGGATTGAGTCGGTAAGTATCTTCCTCCAAGTTTCGTTGCAAATCGACTTTTATTTTCTTAAGCAGAGGGACGCAGAATCCCAGCGCTATATCCAGCTTTTCACTTTTCGTCATGCCATACTCCTGTATTAAAAGAAAATGAAGCCCGTATTAAAAGCATACCAGTGTATCAGTCATTTTAGTAGCTTGGTTCAGGTCAATAAATAAGTCATTTTTTTCTGCAGAATAAACTTACTTTTGTTTATCAGGTCAAAACATTTTACCACATTTAACTATAACTTGTTAGTATGATATTAACAAAATAATTATCTGTTCCAAAATTACAATACTAAATATGTGCCAGGCGTCATTCACACAAGTGGCATTATGAAAATGTATCTTCAAAAGAAAAGCAACCAAGGTCATCCTCATACCTGTGGTATCACGACATCGGCCAATGCTTTAGAGATTGTATACAACTCTGCATATTCAACCATCAGTGTCCCGTTGTGCTGTAGATCGTACCTACATTTGCGGTAAAATTATTTGTTGAAATATCGAGCGTGCCACAGTACATAATGCACCATTATATTATTATGTTAGACAAGACTTGATCTGCTTAACATTGATGGCATCTCTAAGAGATGATTTGATGGATAAATATTTGTAATTGTATGGGCACAAATGTAAAGTAAGCAGGGACGTCCTAGACTTTACACACAGTAAAACATTCATCTACTTTGATAATCAATTTTTTAATTTTTAGAATAAATGTTAAAATTAATATTTTAACTTTTTAATTGTGATGCATGATGATAATTCAAACAATTTTTTTCTTGTAAAAAATGAAACGTTGTATCGAGATTACAAATCAAACAAAACAAAATGGGTATTTTAAAAATAAGCAAAGGATAAAGTAAATCTGACTAACACATTAGCTTTACTAACACTTTGATAGGAGCAGCGAAAACTAGTAGATCTTACCTAAACCCAATGGATTTATAACCAAATTCTACTAATACTGAAAGAATTTGAGTATATTTAACATACTGCATAGCTCTATCAAGCAAAGTGTGAGTGAATTAGACGATTATTCTTGTTATAACGCTTACTTACCTATTCTCAAGATAATCTGACACTTAAAAACTCTTTAGTGTTTACCCATTTATGGATAAAACATAAATACTCTACAGCAAGATATCCAAACTCACTTAATGCAATCGTAGATGTCTGGTATTTTGCTGATATCATAATGATCATTTTTGAGTTTAAAATCGCGTTCCAGTTTCGTCCACCTTTGCAACATTACTTCAAGCGACTCATTGTGGTAAAGTTGGACTGAGGAAACAACGATAGTTTTACAATATTTCTTAGCCACTTTAGTTTATAAAAACCTATTGAAAAAAAATCTTTCAAAAATTTGAAATTGATAAATATTGTTTGTTCTCATGGGTCGAAACATTTTTAAGCAAAACATATGTACTTTTAAATTAACGATGGGTTTGGTATACTCACTTTACTAAAACATAAAACTAGTCATTTATCAAAAATTAAATGTAGTGGCCTATCAATCCATTTGAGCAAAATATATTTATCAATGTTAAATTTTTGTAAAGAAAATTTAAACAAAAATATTTTTTAAAAGAATAAAAAAAATTAATAGCCATTGCTCATATACAAATACAACTTGGTCGTTAACTGCTAAATTGACTTTGATATTCTCAGAATACTAAAAAAAATATTTTTAAAGGTTACTCTTACTTTTGTTGGGATTGGTATTCATCTTTGTTCTCAGTTGTGCAGTGAAAGACTTCATGAGAGTATACATGCGTTCACATTTCTCTACCGGGTTCGCAAGATAATGCATCGCTTTCTTTATGGACTTGGATGTCAAAGGGGCGATCTGGGGTTTTTGAAATGTGAGTCAAAATCGGCAAGTAACGCGAGTAATATTACACTGTGGTAGGTCGTAAACTAAAAAAATTACAATAAGAAAAAAAGTTTGAAAAAATAGGTAACCACAGGGAAATGGGTTAACCATAAAATTAGAAATGCAACAGGTTTAACTAAGTGCCATGTCGGTAGAAATATCTGCATGACTAAGTACAATATCCATGCAAGGCACACTGAAGATAATGTATCTAATTAGTTAGTATTAAACGAAAGAATATGAATAAACAATAGTAATAGCGGCTTGCAAATGAATTTTCTTTGTCCATTTCCACCTGTAGTTTTCTTCTTAGATAATGCACAAGTTACACGTTTTTTTGAATCAACTTCTGAATTATAACGTTATGTGCAGAAATGTACGTCCAAGTTGTCAGTTAGTTAAACAATTTTAGGAAATCCAGTCTCAACTCGACGATCCTTTTCAAAAATTTTGTGCTCTCTCTTTGATTACTGTGTTTAGTGAATTTAAAAGTTTATTCCACATTCATGGAAATTTTAACTAAACTTCTTAATCTGATTAGTCTTTTGTTTATTTACATGCTTTGCACATTTTTAGAAAAAATCCAAGCACTTTATATAATTCAATTAAAATGGACAATGTTTACATGATAAGTCCAATTCACCTGTGCGTGATCCTCTGCTGTCATGGTTCCTTCTTTGTTTAACAATTCTTGTAGCTTCTTCTTCACTCTGAAGGAAAGTTAAATAAAAAATTAATTACTACAAGGTCAGGTTCATATGTAAAACTGTCAACTGGGCATGCTTATAAGATGGTACATCCCAAAGCAAGGTCGCCTGTTCATAACCCACCCCTTGCCATTTTGATATTAACACCAGAAAAGCAACCATACGGCCACAATTGATATTAACACCAGAAAAGCAACCATACGGCCACAATTTTAACTAGTGGAATCTGATGGTTCTTACTGGGCTAATGTTTGGCTGAATGTGAATACTAAAAACATATGCAGATTGCCATATGTAAAGCAACACACTTTTTACCAAAACAAGTATATCAGATAATTGACTAGTTATAGTGCTTGCTTTTTCTTCTAAAGAAATAAGCAACCAACCCACTTAAACTGTGATGATGAACAATTAAGCTTGCAAATTCGAGATAGAATGTTTCAGAAAATCTTATTTGAAGGAACAATTACAGCGTTTCATTCGATCAGTGTTAAAGTGAAGTTACTGCACTACCACCGCAACATTTCGCAATTGTTCCGTGCCGAATTATTAACGTCCCGGGAAAAATTACAGGGACTCAAATTTAGCAGCAATATCGGACAAAAAAATGCAGGACAATAATTCCTGATTCAAAGCATGCATGATTTCTGACACTCGGAAAATCATGCTTCAGAAATCGGAAACCACGTACACAGATTGCTTCTGTCCGACTAGATCATTGCAATCCTCATCCCTGTGGAGAAGGCTGAGAGGAGGAAAAGAAAGAAAGGAAGCATTAAGAGGAGCGGTATGGGGCCCTGGGAGACACACACGGAAGGGTGAAGATATTACACAAAATAGGGGCATGCATTTACGAAACATTTTAAATTAAACATATAAACGACAACTTATACATTGAATGTGATTGACAGAGAAAACATAGAGTATTACTTTTGCTGGCAATCGCTCAGGTTGTCACCTTCGTTGTCAAGTAAGCCATTCATGTTGGCGCTTTTAACCATTTGGACCAGTATGGGGGTGAGTTCTCCTTCCAGTGCCAGCAAACCCTGCGCGAAGAAATCACACGGAATATTTAGAATCAAAATAGAATCACTGGAAAAAAGTGGGAAACTTATGTTTATGTTTAGGTCTTGTGCTTATTAATGTGTTGCAGTTGACGGTAAGGAAAAAAACACCAATTAAAAATAGCAATTTTTATTTTTTTATGGTTTCGATGTGTAGATATAGTGTGTCCGCAGTAAATGCCCGATGTCATTACAATTGCATCCCTATCAATATTATCCATACACAGTGTTTATTAGGATTTCTAAACAGTATAAAAAAATGCATACCTTAATATGCTTATATGGTATTCACTAGTATCACTCTATTCATACAAATAGATTAAACAAAGTTCCTTTACAGTTAAGAGACCTTGTCAGGTGTAAGATTTTTCTTTGCACAATATACAGCAGTTAGGCTGGTTATCTATTTTAATAGTCGTTTATGGTTTATAGAATATTGAAAGAAATCTGGTACCACTACCACACGAATGAGACTCTAGTGTTGAATTAATCCTGACAGCTTGCCAATGACACACACACAACAGTGGGTTAATATTTGCTAAGAATCACGAATAAAAGTCTGACCTTTGCAAACGCAGCGGCTGTCATCTGCACCCGGCCCTCATCGGATGCGTAGATCTTGAGGTCATGGCGGTAGGTGCTGTGGAGCCGCAGTAAGCCACATCCCGGGAAGCCAGCGTAGTCACCTGACACACAATTTACTTTAATACGCTTTGAAAAATTAGGGGAACAATTTTTAGACCAACCTCACACAGTTTCTAGGATATTCATATTTTATTTTATAGGTAACTTAAGAGTTAAACTTGATAATAAATATTTCAACATAAAGTAAATAAAATGTAATCCATGTTACACATCTATCCAAGTACATTCTGTATTTAATGTATTTAATCATAAGACAGAATTAGTCTAATTCAGGCACATTAACTCTATGCGACAGAGTTGGCTTGAATCAGGAAAAAAAATTAAACTCTGGAATTTTCGACGAAGCAAAGCGTTATAATTTTATAATTTTACCTGTGACCTGTCCACTGACTGTTGGTGAAGATGTTGAAGATGTAGAATGGATGAGGGGAAGAAAAGAGAAAGAAAGACGTTAAAGGAAGAATATGGGAAAACAGATCATTATGGGAAGCACAGCATTTTAATTACGATCATTCAATTAAGATGATCAGTTTAGAACAGTGGTTCCCAACCTTTTTTAGTGTAGGGGCCAAATTTCAAATTTTAGAATACGTATGGAGCCGCATGAAAACACACTGCTTTAAAAAAAACAGTGAGAGTGATGTAACAATAGCAGCCTTTTCACAACTTTTCTTGCCTCTAATCTTAACTATAAAGTAAAAACTTTTTTCCCAACCTTCAAACTAAGCAAGGGTCATTTTAGAATACTAATTTTAGTTTTTTTATTATTAGAATCAGATTTTTCTAATATTTTTAGGGGATGTTCAAAGGTCAATGAGAGCCGCAAGAAGGCTAGCTGAGAGCCGCATGCAGCCCTCGGAGCCGCGGTTGGGAATCACTGGTTTAGAATATGATTGAAAGTGGAAAAATAAGATGTCAATAGCAAGTGACAGTAGCAGATGTAAAGGCACGTTGCTGAGCAAAAAAAGAAAGATACACAAGAGGTTTGTATATGGTATTTTACCTTCTGCTGGATTTATGTAACTTAACACTGTTATTCACAGTTCACACTTACAGTTTATTTAAAATAAAGTATACTAAAACATTGTAGCTAAAAAGGCATTGCCTTAAACTTAAGATTAGAATTAGTTTTTAAATGCCCGACCTTGGCCACCAGGGTACATGCATCGGAATGCGCGGCCCAGTTCCTCAGCTTGCTTCCTTCCTGCTGGGGTAAGCTCTCCTCCCCACTTCAATATAAGGAGCAAAGATGGACCAGAATATGACTGCTGGTTCTGTGGTGATGGGGA
>CH002711.1:1550679-1561050 GCA_000149265.1 Ciona savignyi
AAAGTTAGCATAAAACTTACCCCTCCATCTCATTTATTGAAATGTATCCTATAAGCCCATCGCATTGTTTAATATGTAAAATTCATCAGCTTATTTTACCAATTTAAAATTAACTAAGTTTCTAATTATACTTATTAGACAAATCAGATTCGGGTTGGAGTGTGCCTGTAAACGGATACGTTTACAAATCGCATTTTGACAAGTTGCCGTACGAGAAATCCAGGGAGCTCTGTAGGAATGAGGGGGCGTGGCTAGCCGTTTATGGACCAATGAATCAGGCGTGAGTTTTTTTGTGAGAATTTAATAGAGACAGACATGTATATATTCAACAATAACAACATGTTACATTTTTAAGATCCAACAGCTAGTAATGAAGACCATTTAAAAATGGAAAAACACAAGTTTGATTTTGTACTATATTTTTCTTTGCTTGTAACGTGTATTTAAACCGGAACGTTTTGTTTTTTTGACCGGAATTTTTAGAAACGTTGCCTAATACGTATTAGATAAATAGTGAAACTCTTTAGAACCCTTAAGTTAGACCAAAGAATACAAAAAGGTCCCTGATTTCAGAAAATTTTAACGACGATAATGTCGTTTAACCAGAGCCACCAGTTTTTAAGATTTTTAAAATATTGATTTTACAATTATAAGGCGGTGGTCGTCTACGTGTTTGACACTCGCTGACTTAATCAAATGTTTAAATGCTTTATCGACCTCTAAAGTTTAATTGACACATTATCATTCTATTGTAAATGTATAGCACGTATTTCATATACACAGAACATTAGGTGTCGAATACTGGAAAGTCGTCCCAAATTTGGCGAGCCGAAGATACTTTTGGATTGGACTCCAAGAACAAAGAAGCGACTCTTCCGCCTCACCCTATATTTGGGAGAACTGGATGCCGTTGTCTCCAGAATCACAACAATGGAACCAAGTAATCACAGACATCGATGATAGGACTTGTTTTGTAGAATTAGAAACTATGGGTACATGGACCAAGTTCGAATGCACCAGCTCAAGGCGCACATTGTGCGAAAGGCCAGCTTAAAGATTTATTTTGAAAGGCGTTGATAGTCAGTCGCCCAATTTTAATCGCATGCGAAGATGCAATTTGTTAACAAATTACTATCATCAGTAGTCTTAAAATATGCGTGTTTGCAATATGAATTTCAAAAATAGTATTTGGTCTAAATGAATTTTGTTGGAATAAGTGTTAATGATGAGACAGTGACCCAGTTATTTATTTTATTGTGTTGCTGTCAATGTTGTTGTTATAATGTTTATACTTTTGGTTGAGGATCCTAGGATACTACGGGACTTTAACTCTTTCCGTCCCAACTCGCCATATATGGCGTTGGTGTGAAACATGGTATCCCGCCTGTACATAAATGGATGCAAATCTAAAAAACGATTTCTCCGCAATGCGTAATGGTAGAGACCTCAGCTATGGCTCACTCGATCAAGGAAACCCTATATTTTATTCTCTGTAATTTTCGTGGAGAAATATTAAAAATGCGAGGAGTGATAGCCTTTCTTTTTCAAGGCTTCGCCTCTTATTTCTATCGATTTTACACGAATTTACAAGTGATTAACTCAGCCAATAGGAGTCGCGTTAACTTGCGGAGAAGCTCTTTTTGTCAAGCAAGTCTTTCTTTACATTCTCTGTGAATTTCGTGCCGTTGAGAAAAAAAGGAGAGCGTTGGTGACGTTTTCGCAGCAGGCGTTTATGCTTCGTGTTCACCAAAGCATGAATCCAGCTGGGCCTGCTGAGCGCACGATAAAGAAAAAGGCGGCGAGACTAGCTAGTTCGGTGTGCCCTGCTTTGAAGAATATTGGATATAGTATTTGTGTTTGTTTGCTTTTGTATGCCCTTTTTACACTTCCTTCACTGTTCTTATTTATACTTTTTACTATTTTAGTTCTACAAAACTAAAAACTTCAATGCGTTTTGGTTCAATTTTTCATAATATAGTTAGAATAAAGGAAAATTTCAATTAGGAATAGTAAAAAAACTACTGAAGATACAAATACAGTTCAAATTTTCCTGAGTACAAAAACTATTAGACAATCTACATTCCAATTTTCATATTATTTGGGCATACCAATAATTAGTGAGTATTTCGTTTGTCAGTGCACCTCAAAATTTTCAAAGTCGAGCAGAATTTTCTTTACATAAAAAGTGGTGTTCACTAAAGTTTACATAATATATTCTTTATTGGAGGTAGATTCTAGGTGTGCGGTTTGTTTAAAAGAGGGATAAATTATCTTTCCAACCATACTAAATATTAAATCATAGCATAAATTTGAGAAAAACTGTGCTAATTTGAAAATGACCAAAAATTGTAAAAAACACTGCGGGACAGCATGTTTAAATTAATGCATTTGGCCGGGAGTGAAAGAGTTAATTTTCGAATAAATTCATGAAGTTTTAAACAATGACGCGTTGTTTCAAACTCTGAATAAGAGACGCCGTCTAAGCATACTACAACTTCTCACAAAGACAGGTGTTAGGAGCCCGCACCCAGTGTATTTCAAATCCAGCAAAATATTTGCATCATAATAAATACTACACAATGAGACAACACATTAATATTTTGTTAAATCTCAGTTTATATACATTTGTTTTTAGACACAGTAATAAAACAATCTAGGATCGTCTACGGCTGGTCCTGTTCTTGCTACAGTCTTTTTTAGCAACACAGTTACAAGCGACCGGTAGGTCCAGATGATGCACTGTACCGTCGTTTCTTTCGATCAATTTGACAGTTCTTAATACCGCCACCACTTTTGTCTTCTTTATCTTTTTGCACTTTACTCTATTAATGCACTTACGATCGCAGATGACGGAATTGATGACGTCATCTTCAAGATTTTTGCACTTCATAGATATGCTGGTCCAACCGGCAAAGGATTTTCTATTGTTTTCTTGACCAATGATCGTGCAATTATGACTGGCAAGAATTTTTCGATCTCTCTCGTTGGGTAACTGCCGTAGAAACTTTCTATATAAGCTCTTTGGCCTTTTCGCAGATCCACCCGTCGATAATAACAAGATTACAACTAAGGAAACGACCGATATTCTTTGAAATAATGGAACCAAGATCATATTTTCCGATGAATCTTCGAGGCGTTCTTTCAACTTGACAGTGGTAGAATGTTGCTGATAATGATACCATACTGTCTTAATATATAGTCTAACTAACCGAAGTTAATTTTCCAAGGATGCAAACTAGGGTATTGGATCATTATAAAGTAGTTTACGCGAAAATTGTATAGCGACCGCAGTCGCACCACCGATAGGGACTTCCCCATTCGAGGTAATGTGTAAAGCTTATAAAGCCGGTACGTCGAAACTTGTATTAGTTCAGCATACATATTTTCTTTGAAGTGCATTATCGATAAATATCACAATTATTTGCCTTTAAGTTATTGACATTGGTATTTTGCAATAGGCTACACTAGTTTGGTATTTGACCATAGCCAATGTACACTACGATTAGTTAGTTACATATTAACCATTTCTTTTTAAATCATTGCTCGTCTAACTCACTTGTATGAATTCCCCTAGTCTGCTACAGCTGGTTTAAACAGCTAACAACATTATACGTGTAGGTATAATTATATTAACCACAATAAGTTTTTGTTGCGTATTTTGTTTGAATTGGCTTGGTATGTGATCAATTGTAATTATTTTTTGATTTTAATCAAATGAAAGAAGAGATTATAGGTTTTACGAAGAATGTATAAAAATAAGATTCTTGGGTATCTACATAGTATTTATCGGTTGCCATCAAGACTGACACATCTGCAAGCGCGTGGTATTTTTCATGAAGTGAATTGCGTCACCGGTTTCGCTTTTTTAACGTCATTTTTGGTTCTTATGGCTACCAAAATTGCCCAGGACTTGATAAATAGAAACTTCGAGATAACCTTATCTAACTGCTGGATATATTATCTAGATATACCGAAACCGATAATTATCGTTGCCCAAGTTAGGAGAAAATCGTTTTTTTTTTCTACTGAAAGTTACGAATCGGATTGGAACTTATAGAATTATGAGTTCCCTTCGGTATTCCGATTGGAAACATTTTGATTTTATTTTAAGATAACAATATCATGAAGGATTATAAGCCATGGAAATTTCTCCCGGTGGTAAAATAATCAAAGTTGAACTTTTAAAAATACCGGTTAGAAATTAATGCCTGTTTAAATCAAAGAAAAAAAACAAATCAATTTTAAACTCTTAAAGATAATATGATAAAGTTGTGTAGAGATATATGAGTGAAACTCTAGACAGACCCAAGAATACATAAAAGAACCCACATTCCTGTCATTTTCGGCTGCAATATTGTTTGAAAATCGATAGCTTTATTGATTGGATAATTTAGTTTTATATTCAAAGAAATATTTACAAATATATAATAATCTAGGTGAAATATATATATAATTGTTAAAAAGCTTAATCCAACAAGATAAAGCCCAACAACATAAAAAATTAGATACAATTATAATAATTGGCATTTAAAACCGAGCACTCATCGAAAGAGAAATTTAGAATGACTAAAATATAGTTGTAAAGTTACTTAAGAATCGATTACTATGTTGGAAGGGTAGCCGATTCGAAACGGATCGCTAGCTTGATGCTTCGGTACTCATTTTTTATTATTATATATTATTATATTATTTAATTAACTCCGTTTTCGTAAAAGATATAATTACTTTTTGCTTGTGCACATGTAAGGCTTCCGAGAGATTTAAAAGATAAATGTTTAACTTTTAGTAGTTAGCACGGCAGCGTAGTTAACGCGACCGATACATATACCGACCTAAAGCGATCTTCGTGACGACCCCATCATGGGTTCGAACCTAAGCTCGGTAAAAAATACAGCATTGCTTCCAATCGATAAATGATAGGCAATAGATACGGAAGAATCCCTTTTTATTTTCACCATGTTTTTAAATAACCAGTATGGTATCGTTATCAGTCACATTCTACAACTGTCAAGTTAAAAGAAGGCCTCGAAGATTCATCCGAAAATATGATCTTGGTTCCATTATTTCAAAGAATATCGGTCGTATTTTTAGTTGTAATCTTGTTATTATCGACGGGTGGATCTGCGAAAAGGCCAAAGAGCTTATATAGAAAGTTTCTACGGCAGTTACCCAACGAGAGAGATCGAGAAATTCTCGACAGCCATAATTGCACGATCAAAGGGTGAAAAAAAAATAGAAAATCCTTTTGCCGGTTGGACCGGCATATCTATGAAGTGTAAGAATTTTGAAGATGACGTCATCAATTCCGCCATCTGCGATCGTAATTGCGTTAATAGAGTAAAGTGCAATAAAAAGAAAACAAAAGTGGCTGGCGGTATTAAGAATTTTCAAATTGGTCGAAAGAAACGACGACCTACCGGTCGCTTGTAACTGTGTTGGATAAAAAAGACTGGCAGCAAAAACAGAACCCGCCTTACAAAATCCTAGATTGTTTTATTGTTTAATTTGTACCAAATATACATTTAGTTTTATTTAAATAAATAATAGCCAAAACCTTATATTATAAGTTATTGCGAATAACCTATTAATATTTATTAGATTCGTTATTTTTGCTCTTTATTTTACAAATTTAAATTGAATTTTTATAAACACAAACATGATATAAAAAAATATAGATTTTATGTACATATTCAAAAAACATATTTGCGAAAAGAAATTGAGCGGTGAAATTTTATGGAAAAACATATATATGGACAATCATGATAATATACATATACAACCAAGAAAAGTATAATCAAAATTGAAATAACATGCTAAATCTCAGCCAAAATAGCTGCCATAATATATAAACAGATTTCTTGTGTTGCTGGTCAAAAGAAAAAAGGAAAGAAAGCAGATTTTTTACATGAGTAAATTAGAATTAGGAAATAATTTTTATATAATAAGCGTAGAGATCAATTATCCCTCAGTTACTGTAACTCCATTCACGAACAACGAAAATGTGAACTAACATGTAGAAGTTCCGAGAATAAAAAATGTACAATCCACATTGCAGATAATTCGGACGTCTCGATGACAAAAGTCTTTCGAAATATTGATATCTTCAAGCTGGCCTTTCGCACAACGCCCGACGTTTAAGATCGCATTTGATATTTTTCCAATCGCCGGTGTTGTGCTTTTCTGCAAAACAATTTTTGGTCGTTGATGTTTCCAATTCTTTTGTTCCATTGTTGTGATTCTCGAGACAACGGCATCCAATTTTCCCATATATACGTAAGGACAGAAGGGTCGCTTTCTTGTATTTGTAGTCCAATCCAAAAGCGAGGATTGCCTGGTAAATTAGGCACGATACTCCTGTATTCGGACACTGGTGTTCTGCGAATAAAAAAGAATTGACTTCGTTATATCTCAATCAATCGGAATAGTCGCTACAACATCCAATTCCAGTTAGCTGCCTTATCTACTCGGGAAATTTGCACCATCATCCGATCATGTCGTATGCCCAGTACAGAGACATTAAATATGTGGGGCAACAAACTAGTCTTACTATGTCGTTTAAATGACATCAAAGCAAACTGCAAAATAAAACCAATAATTTTCCGGGAATAAAACCAATAACATGTTTAGTTATTTTGCAGTGGTTAAATGGTTTATTAAAATAAATTTACTTAGCGACCACAACCGTTTCTGCTGAAAGCGTATTAAACATGTTTTACAATGGTGAGTAACAATGGTGGTGATTACCCAATGTTTGTTTGGTTGAAGACAGAATGTGCTATATGGCCTGCGCGCCGGAGTTCTCTTTTAGCTGTATGGTTTTATAATAGTAAAGCAGTGTTAGTGAAATATAAAGGTGTTAATTGTACATATGTTAGCTGTTTTATTGGTAAAAAGTTTCCGATGTACGGTGAAGTACCAGCTGAAAATTAAAAGTGAAATTTTGAAGGGTTTGAGTTTAGGTTGCAGATCCAAGCTTCAATTTTAATGTAAAAAATCTAGGTCTTTCTGGTCAGGATTTTAAGTGACAGACCTTTTGGTAAGGTCAGTGTTCATTGAAGAGAAAGGGAGAATAATTGCTCAAAGGTCTCCGCCACCTATACTGGTAGTAGTGTGACGGAGAAGAAAAGAAAAATATATATCCTTTGAAGGAGAATTTTTGATTAAATTTCTAAAATATAGAAGCAAAATAATCCAGAAACTATAGACAACACCAAATTATAGATTTTAATGGTGCCTTCGTCAATGACGCATGTAACAAGAAAGTAGACAATTCCAGACACGAAGAATTCCGTCCTTTCTATCCGAAGGTCAGTTTTCGGCAGCATGCGTATGTACTGTGGTTTACCTTTTCATTTTGTGTCAGAGGCTTCCGGTGGTTTAAACGGAATGATGAATAGGCTGTATAACGATGTTTTAATTATTGTTTATAGCAAAAGTTTAACATTTACCTTTTATAACTACCGGAATCCCACATGTGCACAAACAAAAAGTAATTATATCTCTGACAAGAACGCGTTTATTAATTCATTTTATATCACGCTGTACAACAGTAACAACTTGCGGTCGGTGCAAGTATTAAAGTATCACAAAGAAATTAACAAAAGTATGATTGCTCGACGAGTTATTCGTTTTATTTTGATGTTCTTGTAGATGTCGTTCAAGGGGCATAGTATGTCATGACAAGATTGTTCTTTTTATATATATTTTTTTTTATATTTATAGCAATTTGCTTGTTCTACAGGTCAATATTCGTCATTTTATCGAGATTTAACCATTCACAATCATATATATATATAGCAGAATATTTTTGCCTACTGTTACTCTTAAATCTAACAATTTTGAATTTTCTGATCACTGTATTGCAAAATGTTTAAAAAGAATGGTATACAGTTATAATAAAAAAACAGATATATTTAAAGAATCCAATTGGGCATTCTCAAATGATTTAAAATTAATCCTGACAAAAAACTCTATTTTAAAGTTAGCATAAAACTTACCCATCTCATTTATTGAAATGTATCCTATAAGCCCATCGCATTGTTTAAGATGTAAAATTCATCAGCTTATTTAACCAATTTAAAATTAAATAAGTTTCTTTTGTACTTCAGACAAATCAGATTCGGGTTGGAGTGTGCCTGTAAACGGATACGTTTACAAATCGCATTTTGACAAGTTGCCGTACGAGGAATCCAGGGAGCTCTGTAGGAATGAGGGGGCGTGGCTAGCCGTTTATGGACCAATGAATCAGGCGTGAGTTTTTGAAAGACAAGTCTATATTTATTAATAACAACATGATACATTTTTTAAGATCACACAGCTAGTAATGAAGACCATTTAAAAATGGAAAAACACAAATTTGATTTTGTACTATATTTTTCTTTGCTTGTAACGTGTATTTAAACCGGAACGTTTTGTTTTTTTTGACCGGAATTTTTAGAAACGTCACCTAATACGTATTAGATAAATAGTAAAACTCTTTAGAACCCTTAAGTTAGACCAAAGAATACAAAAAGGTCCCCGATTTCAGAAAATTTTAACGACGATAATGTCGTTTAACCAGAGCCACCAGTTTTTAAGATTTTTAAAATATTGATTTTACAATTATAGCGGTGATCACTACGTGTTTGACACTGCTGACTTAATCAAATGTTTAAATGCTTTATCGACCTCTAAGTTTAATTGTCACATTATCATTCTATTGTAAATGTATAGCACGTATTTCCATATACACAGAACATTAGGTGTCGATTACTGGAAAGTCGTCCCAAATTTGCCGAGCCGAAGATACTTTTGGATTGGACTCCAAGAACAAAGAAGCGACTCTTCCGCCTCACCCTATATTTGGGAGAACTGGATGCCGTTGTCACCAGAATCACAACAATGGAACCAAGTAATCACGGACATCGATGGTAGGACTTGTTTTGTAGAATTAGAAACTATAGGGACATGGACCAAGTTCGAATGCACCAGCTCAAGACGCACATTGTGCGAAAGGCCAGCTTAAAGATTTATTTCGAAAGGCATTGATAGTCAGTCGCCCAATTTTAATCGCATGCGAAGATACAATTTGTTAACAAATTACTATCATCAGTAGTCTTAAAATATGCGTGTTTGTAATATGAATTTCAAAAATAATATTTGGTCTAAATGAATTTTTGTTGGAATAAGTGTTAATGATGAGACAGTGACCCAGTTATTTATTTTATTGTGTTGCTGTCAATGTTGTTGTTATAATGTTTATACTTTTGGTTGAGGATCCTAGGATACTACGGGACTTTAACTACTATTAGAATAAGTTCAAAATTAACCCAGAAAATTTCCGGTAGCCTTTAAAAACTAAATCGGGCTGTTTAGAATTTAGCTTTAATTCACTCCAGCGCTTGACAAGATGCTTTAATTTAAAGCATATGTGGTAAAATGTTAGTAACTCCAACACGAATATCCTATTTTAACTGCACATGTAAAAGAAGATTGGTTTGGTAACTATGGGACCCATACGTTCATGCTTGCAAAAAAACAATGGCATTCGGGTTATAACTTTTCTGGAATGTTAGACAAACATAGACATGACGTGCACATATCTGACAATAACATATATTGTGTAATGAACATGAATCACAAGATAGGTTTGTTACTTCAGGGACCCATACGTTTCAGCTTGCAGAAATAAACTACATACTCGCCGTGTATAAAATACACCAAATGTGGTTAGTAGCCCTGTTTGCATAAACACATAGCATACAAATTGTGTATTACTAATTGTAAGATTTATCGTCGCCATATTGTATATATTTATATCGATGTCACAAGGGAATAAGATCGGTATAATATTCCTTTTTTCCCACCATTTCAACAAAGTATAAAACGCTCGTTTTTTACCGCCTGATCATTATCGTGAGGTAATCGGTCCTTTGGATAGTTTTAGTTAGTGTATTTCGGAATTATCGGTTGTTGTTAAGTTGTATATGACGTGCTTTGGCTTCTGTTCATTCACAATTTGGTAAATATTGTTTTTATTTCTTAAATTAGTAAATTTGTGATCATTTAATTGTACATATATTTTTCTTTAGAAAACCGTCAGACTTTTCATTTTCGTCATCATTCACGTGTCAATTTTCGAATAAATTCATGAAGTTTTGAACAATGACACGTTATTTCAAAATCTGAATAAGAGACGCCGTCTAAGCATACTACAACTTCTCACAAAGACAGGTGTTAGGTGCCCGCACCCAGTCGGGAAGTTACACTGATGGTGGTGGTTAAACATGTGGTTGACACTCTCTTAGTTGAACGTGTATTTCAAATCCAGCAAATTATTTGCATCATAATAAATACTACACAAATGAGACAACACATTATATTTTGTTAAAT
>CH002711.1:1561214-1582286 GCA_000149265.1 Ciona savignyi
AATAAATCTAGGATCGTCTACGACTGGTTCTGTTTTTGCTGCAGTCTTTTCTAGCAACACAGTTACAAGCGACCGGTAGGTCAAGGTGGTGCATTGTACCGTCGTTTCTTTCGATCAATTTGACAGTTCTTAATACCGCCACCACTTTTGTCTTCTTTATCTTTTTGCACTTTACTCTATCAATGCACTTTACTCTATCAATGCACTTACGATCGCAGATGACGGAATTGATGACGTCATCTTCAAGATTCTTGCACTTCATAGATATGCCGGTCCATCCGGCAAATGATTTTCTATTGTTTTCTTGACCAATGATCGTGCAATTATGACTGGCAAGAATTTCTCGATCTCTCTGGTTGGGTAACTGCCGTAGAAACTTTCTATATAAGCTCTTTGGCCTTTTCGCAGATCCACCCGTCGATAATAACAAGATTACAACTAAAGATACGACCGATATTCTTTGAGATAATGGAACCAAGATCATATTTTCCGATGAATCTTCGAGGCCTTCTTTTAACTTGACAGTGGTAGAATGTTGCTGATAATGATACCATACTGTCTTAATATATAGTCTAACTAACCGAAGTTAATTTTCCAAGGATGCTAACTAGGGTATTGGATCATTAAAGTAGTTTACGCGAAAATTGAATAGCGACCGCAGTCGCACCACCGATAGGGACTTCCCCATTCGAGGTAATGTGTAAAGCTTATAAAGCCGGTACGTCATAACTTGTATTAGTTCAGCATACATATTTTCTTTGAAGTGCATTATCGATAAATATCACAATTATTTGCCTTTAAGTTATTGACATTGGTATTTTGCAATACACTGGTTTGGTATTTGACCATGGCCAATGTACACTACGATTAGTTAGTTACATATTAACCATTTCTTTTTAAATCATTGCTCGTCTAACTCACTTGTATGAATTCCCCTGCTACAGCTGGTTTAAACAGCTAACTACATTACACGTGTAGGTATAATTTTATTAACCACAATAAGTTTTTGTTGCGTATTTTATTTGAATTGGTCTGGAATGTGATCAATTGTACTGTAAGTTGGGCCTCCGTCTTAATCCCGATTTTAAATGAAGTATTCTTTACTAGCTGATATATAAAGATTGGATAAAAGCATTTAAAAATCAATTGCATTATAAACAATACTACACAACAAAATGAATATTTTTTTTGATTTTAATTATAGAAAAAAATATATTATAAATTGTACAAAAAAAATGTATAAAATAAGATTCTTGTGTATCTACATAGTATTTATCGGTTGCCATTCGACACGTGTCAAGCGCGTGGTATTTTTCATCAAGTGTATTGCGTCATCGGTTTCGCTTTTTTAACGTCATTTTGGTTCTTATGGCTTCGAGATAACCTTATCTATAACTGCTGGATATATTATCTAGATATACCGAAACCGATATTATCGTTGCCCAAGTTAGGAGAAAATCGTACTGTTTTTTCTACTGGAAGTTACGAATTTTATTGGAACTTATAGAATTATGGGTTCTCTTTGGTATTCCGATTGGAAACATATATCGGCTGCAATATTGTTTGAAAATCGATAGCTCTATTGTTTGGATACTTTAGTTTTATATTCAAAGAAATATTTACAAATATATAATAATCTAGGTGAAATATATAGTTGTTAAATAACTTGATTCACCAAGATGACGTCCAACAACATAAAAATTTAAAAACAAATATAAATTATTATTTTCAGGGATATAATAAAAGTTGACGTTTAAAACCAGCACTAATCGAATTTTTTTTTAAATGACTAAAAAAATAGTTAATCGATTATTACATGTTGGGTTAGTTCGTCGCCTATGAGCCGAAGAGTAGCCGAATCGAAACTGATCGCTAGCTTGTCGCTTGGGTACTCATTTTGATTTTACTCCGTTTTTTATGCGTAACGCTGGTGACAAGCTTGTCCGGTCACCAGGTCGTTGGGTAGAATACATTGTCGAATCAGGTTGAAACTGCCAGGAATCCTAACTGGCATGCCTCTCGAATTTTTATTGTCCAAATACCCCAAGGAAATTCCCGCTAACCGGTCAAATTTTCCGCATTTTGGCGTTATCGCCGATATCTCCATATTAGACATAAATGTTTACCTTAAATTTCTATGTACAACACGAATCAGAAAAAACATAACAATATGTGCCTAACCAATTATAAATACAATACTACAACAAAGCCATTAAGAAATTTTAGTTACCAGCGACGTGATACAATACAGCGACGAATACTGATTAAGTCCCATAGATACGTAAGCCAATAATTTTGATAAGCGATTTGTAAGGCGCTCTGCGGGATGTTGCCAGCACCACGGGTGATTCTACAATTTTATCAATGAATGCTAGAACTTATTACACAATAGATGGCTTTCTGTCTTAGTACCACCAGACTAACCGGTTCAAGCTGGCCACTCGCACAATGCCCGGAGTTATTTATCGCATTTAATATTTATCCAATCGCGGGTTTTGCGCTTTTCTGCAATACATTTTTTGTTGTTCATGTTTACAATTGTTTTGTTTCATTGTTGTGATTCTGGAGGGTCGCTTTCTTGTATTAGTAGTCAAATCCAAAAGCGAGGATTGCCTGGTAAATTGGGCACAATACTCCAGTATTCGGACACTAGTGTTCTGCGAATAAAAAAGAATTGACATCGTTATATATCAATCAATAGGAATAGTCGCTACACCAGAAGTTTCTTGTTTAACATTATGATTTTAAAACTGCATAATATTTTAACTGTTTAATAAATTATAGACAGCTCTTTACTTATAGACAGATTATTTAGAAATGACCGACGGGATTCCATTTCGATGTCGTATCTACTCGGGAAATTTGTACCATCACCCGATCATGTTGTATGCCAAGCACAGAGACATTAAATCTGTGGAGCAACAAACTAGTCCTTACTATGTCGTTTAAAGGATGACATCCAAGCAAACTGCAAAATAAAACCAATAATTTTTCTGCTTTTTTAATCAATTTTAATTAAATGCCACTAATTTTCTTAATATACATCTCAGGCAGTTTAGATTCAAGTTGGAGTGTACCTCTAAATGGGTACGTTTACAAAGTGATTGCCAACTGGTTGTCGTACAACAGATCAAGGGAGCTCTGCAGGAACGAGGGGGCGTGGCTAGCTGTATACGGACCAATGAGAGAGACGTATGTTTTTGTATGGACCTAACTTTACAGTAAGACCTGTCTATATGTAAACAATTAAAATCTTATTCAATTTTGAAATCATATTTTTAAAGAAATTTTAAGTTTCAGTTTTACAGAACACAAGTGTCCGACTACTGGAGTGTTCTACCCTATTCTACCAATCTTCACTTTTGGATTGGACTTCAAATACAAGGAACCGACCCTTCCGTCCTTATGTATATTTGGGAAAATTGGATGCCGTTGTCTGCAGAATCACAACAATGGAACAAACTAATTGAAAACATCAACACCAAAAAATGCTTTGCGGAAAAACGCAAAACTGGCGGTTGGCAAAATTTCAAATGCGATAGTCAACGACGGGGGTTGTGCGAAAGGCCAGCTTAAAGTTTTTAATATTTCGAAAGACGTTTTCAATACACAGCTCCGAAATTCCTGCAATATAAAGCCGACAATTTTTATCCTCGAAATTCATACTTGTAAGAACATATTTTCGTTGTTCGTGAATGGAGTTGCATTAAGTATAAAAGGTGATTGGTCCCAACGGTTATTACATAAAATAAATCTTTCATAAACCAAACTGATAACTAACTACCTTCTTTTGTTTCATTGTGGTCGGCCACACAAAGAAAAAGGCCATGGTAAGATGACACCGATTCACCTGAGGTCCAACTTCTTATTTTAATTTTGAATAAAATTTTCTTGGTTGTTCAGTCTATATATTTTAAATTTCGCAAAAATGTATTTTGAATATCATGTTTGTGTTTATAAAAATTAAGATACTATTGCTAAAATAAAGATGCAAAAATATTAACAAATTTTTTAAGAGTTTTATCTTTTCTTAGTAGTAATAAAATTTGAAATGTTAAAAAATTAATCTTATTATAAAATAATAATTAACTATCATGATTACAAAAAAACCTAATGCACATTAGTAAGTTATTCGCAAAATATATAATATATGGTTGGTGTAATGGTAAAAGGACACTAGAAATTAAAAAATATACTTAAATAAAGTTGAAGAGTTAAACATAATTTATGCTTGCGTTTTGCGGGTTTTCTAGCCAAAGGTGAGTTCTTGGGCACATGCGTGTGCGCTGAAGTTTACCTTTTCATTTTGTGTCAGAGGCTCCCGGTGGATTAAACGTGAATGACAGGCTGTAATACATATGTTTTAATTATTGTTCACAGCAAAGTTTAACATTTACCTTTTAAAACTAGAGGAAGCTTACATGAGCACAAACAAAAAGTAATTATATCACTGACGAGAACGGCGTTTATTAATTCATTTTATATCACGCTATAGAGCAGTAACAACTTGTGGCCATATTAAGTATTGCAAAGAAGTTGACAAAAGTATGATTGCTTGACAAGTTATTTGGTATATTTTGATGTTCACGTGGATGTCGTTCAAGGGGCATAGTATGTCATGACAATATTTTTATTTTTATATTTATAGAAATTTGCTTGCTCTACAGGTCAACCTGCGTCCTTTTATCGAGAGCTCATTCAAGAATATTCGTATTCCAATCACCCGACAACTGAGATGGAAATCTACTTCAATATGTGCTTCGGAGCCTCGCCACGAGCAGCCGCTGTCAAGGCGATACCTGTCGACGAAACGTTGCCCCACAGATTTAATGTCTCTGTGCTTGGCATACAGCGTGATCGGGTGATGGTACAAATTTCCCGAGTAGATACGACAGCTAACTGGAATTATATGGAACTCAAAATTGAATGGGTTGTATATTTTAATGGTAAATTAATAATAACCAGCATTCACAATCAAATATATAGCAGAACATTTTTGCGTATTGTTACTATTGAATCTAACAATTTTAATTTTTTTGATCACTGTATTGCAAAATGGTTAAAAAGAACGGTATACAGTTATAATAAAGAAACAGATATATTGTGAAGAATCCAATTGGGCATTGTCAAATGATTCGAAATTAATCCTGGAAAAAAACTCTAGTTTAAAGTTAGCATAAAACTTACCCTTCATCTTATTTATAGAAATGTATCCTATAAGCCCATTAGATTGTTTAAGATGTAAAATTTATCAGCTTATTTAACCAATTTAAAATTAACTAAGTTTCTTATTGTACTTTTTAGACAAATCAGATTCGGGTTGGAGTGTGCCTGTAAACGGATACGTATACAAATCGCATTTTGACAAGTTGCCGTACAAGAAATCCAGGGACCTCTGTAGGAATGAGGGGGCGTGGCTAGCCGTTAATGGAGCAATGAATCAGGCGTGAGTTTTTTGTGTGAATTAAATAGAGAAAGACAAGTGTATATTCAACAATAACAACATGATACATTTTTTAAGATCACACAGCTAGTAATGAAAACCATTTAAAAATGGAAAAAACACAAGTTTGATTTTGTACTATATTTTTCTTTGCTTGTAACGTGTATTTAAACCGGAACGTTTTGTTTTTTTTGACCGGAATTTTTAGAAATGTTACCTAATACGTATTAGATAAATAGTAAAACTCTTTAGGAACCTAACGTTTGACCAAAGAATACAAAAAGGTCCCTGATTTCAGAAAACTTTAACGACGATAATGTCGTTTAACCAGAGCCACCAGTTTTTAAGATTTTTAAAATATTGATTTTACAATTATAGCGGTGGTCACTACGTGTTTGACACTGCTGACTTAATCAAATGTTTAAATGCTTTATCGACCTCTAAGTTTAATTGACACATTATCATTATATTGTAAATGTATAGCACGTATTTTCATATACACAGAACATTAGGTGTCGATTACTGGAAAGTCGTCCCAAATTTGCCGAGCCGAAGATACTTTTGGATTGGACTCCAAGAACAAAGAAGCGACTCTTCCGCCTCACCCTATATTTGGGAGAACTGGATGCCGTTGTCTCCAGAATCACAACAATGGAACCAAGTAATCACAGACATCGATGATAGGACTTGTTTTGTAGAATTAGAAACTATAGGTACATGGACCAAGTTCGAATGCACCAGCTCAAGACGCACATTGTGCGAAAGGCCAGCTTAAAGATTTATTTCGAAAGGCGTTGATAGTCAGTCGCCCAATTTTAATCGCATGCGAAGATGCAATTTGTTAACAAATTACTATCATCAGTAGTCTTAAAATATGCGTGTTTGCTATATGAGTTTCAAAAATAGTATTTGGTCTAAATGAATTTTGTTGGAATAAGTGTTAATGATGAGACAGTGACCCAGTTATTTATTTTATTGTGTTGCTGTCAATGTTGTTGTTATAATGTTTATACTTTTGGTTGAGGATCCTAGGATACCCGGAGACTTTAGCTACAATTAGAAGAAATTCAAAATTAACCCAGAAAAATACCCCAAAAAATAAAATTTGTCTCCACATCATGATTTTGGAAAGGAATGTCCTGTCGCCTCAACATCTCCAACAAGGAGTCGTCAAATCAGATTTAAACTTCATAATTTGTTAGATAACTAACCCAGATATGTAAAAACAGAAATGTATGTACTAATCCGATTGGAATTTCCCGTAGCCATGAAAAACTAAATCGGGCTCTTTAGGGAATTAAGTTTTTTTTCACTCGAGCGCTTGACAAGATGCTTTAATTTAAAACATGTGTGATGAAATGTTAGTAACTCCAACACGAATATTCTATTTTAACAGCACATGAAAAAGAAGATTGGTTTGGTAACTAGGGGACCCATACGTTCATGCTTGCAAAAAAACAATGGCATTCGGGTTATAACTTTCTGGAATGTTAGACAACATAGACCTGACGTGCACATATCTGACAATAAAATATATTGTGTAATGAACATGAATCACAAGATAGGTTTGTTACTTCAGGGACCCATACGTTTCTGCTTGCAGAAATAAACTACGTACTCGGTGTATAAAATACACCAAATGGCGGTGTATAAAATACACCAAATGAGGAGCCCTGCTTGCATAAACATGTAGCATACAAATTGTGTATTACTATTTGTAAGATTTATCGTCGCCATATTGTATATATTTATATCGATGTCACAAGGCAATAAGATCGGTATAATATTTCCTTTTTTCCCACCATTTCAACAAAGTATAAAACGCTCGTTTTTTACCGCCTGATCATTATCGTGAGGTAATCGGTCCTTTGATAGTTTTAGTTAGTGTATTTTAAAATTATCAGTTGATGTTAAGATGTATATGACGTGCTTTGGCTTCTGTTCACTCACAATTTGGTAAATATTGTTTTTATTTCTTAAATTAGTAAATTTGTGATCATTTAATTGTACATATATTTTTCCTTAAAAAACCGTCATACTTTTCATTCCCGTCATCATTCACGTGTCAATTTTCGAACAAATTCATGAAGTTTTGAACAATGACGCGTTATTTCAAAATCTGAATAAGAGACGCCGTCTAAGCATAGGCCTACTACAACTTCTCACAAAGACAGATGTTGGAAGCCCGCACCCAGTCGGGAAGTTACACTGATAGTGGTGGTTAAACATGTGGTTGACACTCTCTAATTGAAACGTGTATTTCAAATCCAGCAAATTATTTGCATCATAATAAATACTACACAAATGAGATAACACATTAATATTTTGTTAAATCTTAGTTTATATACATTTGTTTTTAGACAAAGTAATAAAACAATCTAGGATCGTCTACGACTGGTTCTGTTTTTGCTGCAGTCTTTTCTAGCAACACAGTTACAAGCGACCGGTAGGTCAAGGTGGTGCATTGTACCGTCGTTTCTTTCGATCAATTTGACAGTTCTTATTACCGCCACCACTTTTGTCTTCTTTATCTTTTTGCACTTTACTCTATTAATGCACTTTACTCTATCAATGCACTTACGATCGCAGATGACGGAATTGATGACGTCATCTTCAAGATTCTTGCACTTCATAGATATGCCGGTCCATCCGGCAAAGGATTTTCCATTGTTTTCTTGACCAATGATCGTGCAATTATGACTGGCAAGAATTTCTCGATCTCTCTGGTTGGGTAACTGCCGTAGAAACTTTCTATATAAGCTCTTTGGCCTTTTCGCAGATCCACCCGTCGATAATAACAAGATTACAACTAAGGAAACGACCGAAATTCTTTGAAATAATGGAACCAAGATCATATTTTCCGATGAATCTTCGAGGCCTTCTTACAACTTGACAGTGGTAGAATGTTGCTGATAACGATACCATACTGTCTTAATATATAGTCTAACTAACCGAAGTTAATTTTCCAAGGATGCAAACTAGGGTATTGGATCATTAAAGTAGTTTACGCGAAAATTGAATAGCGACCGCAGTCGCAGTACCGATAGGGACTTCCCCATTCGAGGTAATGTGTAAAGCTTATAAAGCCGGTTACGTCGAAACTTGTATTAGTTCAGCATACATATTTTCTTTGAAGTGCATTATCGATAAATATCACAATTATTTGCCTTTAAGTTATTGACATTGGTATTTTGCAATAGGCTACACTAGTTTGGTATTTGACCATAGCCAATGTACACTACGATTAGTTAGTTACATATTAACCATTTCTTTTTAAATCATTGCTCGTCTAACTCACTTGTATGAATTCCCCTAGTCTGCTACAGCTGGTTTAAACAGCTAACAACATTACACGTGTAGGTATAATTATATTAACCACAATAAGTTTTTGTTGCGTATTTTGTTTGAATTGGCTTGGTATGTGATCAATTGTAATTATTTTTTGATTTTAATTAAATGAAAGAAGAGATTATAGGTTTTACGAAGAATGTATAAAAATAAGATTCTTGGGTATCTACATAGTATTTATCGGTTGCCATCAAGACTGACACATCTGCAAGCGCGTGGTATTTTTCATGAAGTGAATTGCGTCACCGGTTTCGCTTTTGTAACGTCATTTTGGTTCTTATGGCTACCAAAATTGCCCAGGACTTAATAAATAGAAACTTCGAGATAACCTTATCTAACTGCTGGATATATTATCTAGATATACCGAAACCGATATTATCGTTGCCCAAGTTAGGAGAAAATCGTTTTTTTTTCTAGTGGAAGTTACCGAATCGGATTGGAACTTATAGAATTATGAGTTCCCTTCGGTATTCCGATTGGAAACATTTTGATTTTATTTTAAGATAACAATATCATGAAGGATTATAAGCCATGGAAATTTCTCCCGGTGGTAAAATAATCAAAGTTGAACTTTTAAAAATACCGGTTAGAAATTAATGCCTGTTTAAATCAAAGAAATAAACAAATCAATTTTAAACTCTTAAAGATAATATGATAAAGTTGTGTAGAGATATATGAGTGAAACTCTAGACAGACCCAAGAATACATAAAAGAACCCACATTCCTGTCATTTTCGGCTGCAATATTGTTTGAAAATCGATAGCTTTATTGATTGGATAATTTAGTTTTATATTCAAAGAAATATTTACAAATATATAATAATCTAGGTGAAATATATAGATATAATTGTTAAAAAGCTTAATCCAACAAGATAAAGCCCAACAACATAAAAAATTAGATACAATTATAATAATTGGCATTTAAAACCAGCACTCATCGAAAGAGAAATTTAGAATGACTAAAATATAGTTGTAAAGTTACTTAAGAATCGATTACTATGTTTGGAAGGGTAGCCGATTCGAAACGGATCGCTAGCTTGATGCTTCGGTACTCATTTTTTATTATTATATATTATTATATTATTTAATTATAACCTCCGTTTTCGTAAAAGATATAATTACTTTTTGCTTGGGCACATGTAAGGCTTCCGAGAGCTTTAAAAGATAAATGTTTAACTTTTAGTAGTTAGCACGGCAGCGTAGTTAACGCGACCGATACATATACCGACCTAAAGCGATCTTCGTGACGACCCCATCATGGGTTCGAACCTAAGCTCGGTAAAAAATACAGCATTGCTTCCAATCGATAAATGATAGGCAGATACATAAGAATCCCTTTTTATTTTCACCATGTTTTTAAATAACCAGTATGGTATCGTTATCAGTCACATTCTACAACTGTCAAGTTAAAAGAAGGCCTCGAAGATTCATCGAAAAATATGATCATGGTTCCATTATTCCAAAGAATATCGGTCGTATCTTTAGTTGTAATCTTGTTATTATCGACGGGTGGATCTGCGAAAAGGCCAAAGAGCTTATATAAAAAGTTTCTACGGCAGTTACCCAACGAGAGAGATCGAGAAATTCTCGACAGCCATAATTGCACGATCAAAGGGTGAAAAAAAATAGAAAATCCTTTGCCGGTTGGACCGGCATATCTATGAAGTGTAAGAATTTTGAAGATGACGTCATCAATTCCGCCACCTGCGATCGTAATTGCGTTAATAGAATAAAGTGCAATAAAAAGAAAACAAAAGTGGTGGCGGTATTAAGAATTTTCAAATTGGTCGAAAGAAACGACGACCTACCGGTCGCTTGTAACTGTGTTGCTATAGTAAAGACTGCAGCAAAAACAGAACCCGTCTTACAAAATCCTAAATTGTTTTATTGTTTAATTTGTACCAAATACACATTTAGTTTTGTTTAAATAAATAATATCCAAAACCTATATTATAAGTTATTGCGAATAACCTATTAATATTTATTAGATTCGTTATTTTTGCTCTTTATTTTACAAATTTAAATTGAATTTTATAAACACAAACATGATATAAAAAATATAAATTTTATGTACATATTCAAAAAACATATTTGCGAAAAGAAATTGAGCGGTGAAATTTTATGGAAAAAAATATATATGGACAGTCATGATAATATACATATACAACCAAGAAAAGTATAATCAAAATTGAAATAACATGCTGCTAAATCTCAGCCAAATAGCCGCCATAATATATAAACAGCTTTCTTGTGTTGCTGGTCAAAAGAAAAAAAGGAAAGAAAGCAGATTTTTTACATGAGTCAATTAGAATTAGGAAATCATTTTTATATAATAAGCGTAGAGATCAATTATCCCTCAGTTACTGTAACTCCATTCACGAACAACGAAAATGTGAACTAACATGTAGAAGTTCTGAGAATAAAAAATGTACACTCCACATTGCAGATAATTCGGACGTCTCGATGACAAAAGTCTTTCGAAATATTGATATCTTCAAGCTGGCCTTTCGCACAACGCCCGACGTTTAAGATCGCATTTGATATTTTTCCGCACACAAATCTCCGGTGGGCCGCACTGCGGCCCGCGGGCCGCAGGTTGGACATCCCTGATCTAAATGAACAACGGCGTAAATTAGACAAAATAGAAAAAGCACCACGAAACTGCGTAAACAGTTGCAAGAA
The DNA here is from genome assembly GCA_000149265.1 of Ciona savignyi. Lineage (NCBI taxonomy): Eukaryota > Metazoa > Chordata > Ascidiacea > Phlebobranchia > Cionidae > Ciona > Ciona savignyi. Next base: position 1,572,687 of record CH002711.1, read on the forward strand.
CGCATCTGGGAAATTCATTGTCAATGATTTGGGAAGCTATTTATTGCACGGGAATGTTCAGAAGGCACAACAATCGAAAAAGAAAAGCTACCCTTTTCAAAATGATACCGACTCTTCGAAATCGTGTAGAGAAGACACCGTAATATGCGGCGAAAGTATAACCTCCCTTGCAGCGGGAAAAAGTTTAAAACAACTTCGAAAGTTACTTGAAACCCTGCAAGAAGAAAACGAAAAAACGAATAAAATATTAATGGAACTTTTGTTACAGCGAGAAGAATTGAAAAACGAAAAAAATGAAAAACTAATCGACATTGAAACAATCAAGAGTGAAATTGAAATTATTGGCCCTGAAAGTACCATCTAACACTGTGTTTGTTTGTTACATTTATAAGCTATAAGTTCCTAAATACATACAAATCGGGAATTTTCGTCGTTGTTATAGATCAAGAAAGAACAATCTGATCATGACATACGATGCCCCTTAAACGACATCCACGTAAGCTTTAAAATAAAACAAATAACTTGTCAAGCAATCATACTTTTGTCAACTTCTTTGCAATACTTTAATACTTGACGCGACCACAAGTTATTACTGTTGTATAGCGTGATATAAAATGAATTAATAAACGCCGTTGTCGTCAGAGATATAATTACTTTTTGTCTGTGCACATGTAATGCTTCCTTTAGCTTTAAAAGATAAATGTTTTAGTAATAATCCGGCAGAGTTATAGTTAACGCGACCGATACATATGCAGACATAAAGCGGTCTTAATGACGAGCCCTTTTTTGAACGGATTCGAAACCTCGGTAAAAAATATTACAGCATTGCATGCAAGCGATATATGATGGGCAGACACAGAAGAAAGGCATTTTATTTTCACCATCTTTTTAAATAACCTATAGTGTTTTAATTTTGCACTTAAAAAAAATTAATTCCTCTCTTTTTTTGTATTAATTAAATGATTAAATTATAATTGTTTTCTAATTGTTTTTGCCCAATAAAGTCTAAATAAATCAACTAGTGAAGAATACTTTATTTTAAATCGGGATTAAGACGGAGGCCCAACTTACAGTACAATTGATCACATATACAATTATACCTACTCGTGTAATGTTGTTAGCTGTTCAAACCAGCTAAAGTCGGGGAATTCCTACGAGTGAGTTACATGAGCAATGATTTAAAAAGAAATGGTCAATATGTAACTCATCATAGTGTACATTGGCCATGGTCAAATAACCAAACTAGTGTATTGCAAAATATCAATGGCAATAACTTAATGGGCAAATAATTGTGATATTAACCGATAATGCACTCCCCCAAATACTTTTCGTATGCTGAACTAATACAAGTTTTGACGTGAGAGCGTAGAAGCTTTTCACTTTACCTCAAAAGGGGAACTCCCTATCGGTGGTGCGACTGCGGTCGCTATACAATTTTCGCGTAAACTACTTTAATGATCCAATACCCTAGTTTGCATCCTTGGAAAATTAACTTCGGTTAGTTAGACTATATATTAATACAGTAAGGTATCATTATCAGCAATATTCTACCACTGTCAAGTTGAAAGAAGGCCTCGAAGATTCATCGAAAAATATGAGCTTGGTTCCATTATTTCAAAGAATATCGGTCGTATCTTTAGTTGTAATCTTGTTATTATTGACGGGTGAATAGAAAATCCTTTGCCGGTTGGACCGGCATATCTACGAAGTGAGAGAATTTTGAAGATGACGTCATTAATTCCGCCATCTGCGATCGTGATTGCGTTAATAGAGTAAAGTGCAAAAAGATAAAGAAAACAAAAGTGGTGGCGGTATTACGAACTGTCAAATTGGTCGAAAGAAACGACGGTACAGTGCATCATCTTGACTTACCGGTCGCTTGTAACTGTGTTGCTAGAAAAGAATGCAGCAAAAACAGAACTCGCCTTACAAAATCCTAGACTGTTTTATTGTTTAATTTTTACCAAATACACATTAGTTTAATTTAAATAAATAATAGCCAAAGCTGAAATTTGAGCGGTGAAATTTTATGGAAAAATTATATATGGACAATCATGATAATTAACATATACAACCAAGAAAAAGATAATTAGAACTAAAATAACATACTAAATCTCAGCCATATAACTGCCATATATTATATGAACAGCTTTCTTTGTGTGCATGGCTGGTCAAAAGGAAAAAAGTAAAGGAAGCAGAGAATTAGGAAATAATTTTTATAGAATAAGCGTAGAGATCAATCAACTCTCAGTTAATGTAACTCGATTCACGAACAACGGAAATATGTTCCAACATGTATGAATTTCGAGAATAAAAATTGTACGCTCTACATTGCAGATAATTCGGACGTCTCGATGACAAAAGTCTTTCGAAATATTAATATCTTCAAGCTGGCCTTTCGCACAACGCACGACGTGAACTATCGCAATTGAAATTGATCCAACCCCCGGTTTGGCGCTTTTCTGCAATACATTTTCTGTTGTTGATGTTTCCAACTGTTTTGTTCCATTGTTGTGATTCTGGAGACAACGGCATCCAATTTTCCCAAATATACATATGGGCGGAAGGGTCGGTTCCTTGTATTTGTAGTCCAATCCAAAAGTGAAGATTGTTTGGTAAATTAGGCACGATACTCCAGTATTCGGACACTGGTGTTCTGCGAATAAAAAAGAATTGACATCGTTATATCTCAATCAATCGGAATAGTCGCTACAACATTTAGAAGTTTCTTGTTCAACATTATGATTTTAAAAATGCATAATATTTCAACTGTTGGACAAATTATAGACAGGTCTTACTGTATAGTTAGGTCCATACAAAAACATACGTCTCTGTCACTGGTCCGTATACAGCTAGCCACGCCCCCTCGTTCCTGCATAGCTCACTGGATTCTTCGTACGACAATCGCTCAGAAATCACTTTGTAAACGTATCCATTTAGAGGTACACTCCAACCTGAATCTGATTTGTCTAAAAAGTATAAGAGACTTTGTTGCATTTATTAAAAATTGGTTGAATAAGCAGTTTGGAGTGGACTGAATTTTTATATCTTAAACAATACGATGGTCTCATGCATTTCAATAAAGGCAGTAAAACGTAAGTTTTATGCTAACTTCGAGCCAGGTCTAATTTGGGATTATTTAGAAATGAGACACGGGATCCTTCACAATACGTCCGTTTGTACGATGTCTATGCACGAATCAGACTTGTTAACCATTTTGCAACACAGCCAGAGACTTTAACATTGTTAAATCACAGTGCGTCAATGGCCAAAAAATTCCCGTTATATTTATAAATATGGTTGTAAGTGATTTTATATTAATTTACCAGTAAAATATACCACCCATTCAATTTTAAGCTCCATCCAATTCCAATTCGATGTCGTATCTAGATTCGGGAAATTTGCACCATCACCCGATCACGTTGTATGCCCAGCACAGAGACATTAAATCTGTGGGGTAACGTTTCGTCGACAGGTATCGCCTTGACAGCGGCAGCTCGTGGCGAGGCTCCGAAGCACATATTGAAGAAGATTTCCATTTCAGTTGTCGGGTGATTGGAATACGAATATTCTTGAATGAGCTCTCGGTAAAATGACGCAGGTTGGCCTACAAAACAATTGAGTCGTTGGTTATTCAGCACAGTCTCATGTACTGGAGGGCGTGATTAATTGCAGCCAGGTTACTTTAAACAATGGAATAAAACCCCCCGAAAACGTGGATTGCACGCTGTGAAGGTACTCGTGGAGCGAGTGTCTGCCAGCATCCACCTATAGTAGGGATACTACCCCGAGTGGATTAATTTTCACATTGCACGTAGGGGTTTCGGTACAAGACCACCAACTCGCGCTAAGCGCACAATTTTTTTTTGGCTTACTACAAGAAATGTTATAATAAAGCCTATGGACGAAACTATAAAATGCGAACTAGTCTTACCATGTCCTTTAAATGACATCCAAGTAAACTGCAATAAAAAAACAATAATCTGTCGGGTTCCGAACATTTTAGTTATTTTTCAATGATTATAGCTTATTAAAATATATTTGCCTAGCGACCACAACCGTTCCTGCTGCAAGCTTACTAAACATATATGCCTGCACCTATTGGTAAGAGCAATGTTGTGTGCACGTCAGAATTCTTCCGGCGCTTTGCCAAGTAACATTCAAATTACCCGCCAACATTCTTAAAACCAGAGCTTATGACGCACCTTCATTGTACTGGTGCGTCCCAACCAGGAGCATTGTCTCACCGTGCTAACGATTCCATGTAAAAAATCAGCTACTTTGTAGTGGTGAGTGTCTTTGTATTGTGAGGTGGCCTGAATAATATACAGTAAAGCGACGACCTTTGACTAAGCTGATGGAATTAATCACATATCATTAAGTCCCCTTAATTATATCTACTGTGTTGACTACTATTGGGACTCTTTTTGTTTTAGTACTGCTCATTATTCCGGTGTGTCCATGTTTTTAATTGGACAACTTGTCATGGAACACCCGATCCCGATTCATCCGTCTTATGCATTTTGTACATTGGATTTATCTTATTTGCTTTACTATTCGTAGGATGCCATTAGTATTATTAAATTTCTAAAATATAGAATAAAAATATTCCAGTTACTATAGACAACACCAAATTACAAATTTTCAAGTTGCCTTCGTCAATGACGCATGTAACAAGGAAGTAGACAATTCCAGACACGAAGAATTCCGTCCTTTCTACCCGAAGGTCACTTTTCGGCAGCATGCGTATGTACTGTGGTTTACCTTTTCATTTTGTGTCAGAGGCTTCCGGTGGTTTAAACGTAAATGATGAATAGGCTGTATAACGATGTTTTAATTATTGTTTACAGCTAAAGTTTAACATTTACCTTTTAAAACTACCGGAATCCTTACAGGAAGCTTATATGAGCACAAACAAAAAAAGTAATTCTATCTTTGACGACAACGGCGTTTATTAATTCATTTTATATCACGCTATACAGCAGTAACAACTTGTGGTCGATACCAGTATTTAAGTATTGCAAAGAAGTTGACCCAGTATGATTGCTCGACAAGTTATTCATTTTATTTTGGTGTTCGCGTGGATGTTGTTCAATGGGCATAGTATGTCATAACTAGATAGTTCTTTCTTGATTTATAGCATGTTGCTCTACAGGTCAAACTGCGCCATTTTACCGAGAGCTCATTCAAGAATATTCGTATTCCCGCCAACCAAAAACTGAAATGGAAATCTTCTTCAATATGTGCTTCGAAACTACGGTACGCTGTCGACGAAACGTTGCCGCACAGATTTAATGTCTCTGTACTGGGCATACAACGTGATCGGGTGATGGTACAAATTTCCCGAGTAGATACGACAGCTAACTGGAATTGGATGGAGCTCAAAATTGAATGGGTGGTATATTTTAACGGTAAATTTATATAAAACCACCTACAGTCATATCTATATAGCGGACAAATTTTGGATATCGTTACTCTTTTTTCTACCAATTTTGAATTTTCTAAACGTTGTAGTGCAAAATGGTTAACGAGACCGGTATGCAGACATTACAAACACAGACATAGGTCTATAGTATTGTAAAGAAAAATTGAGCTTTGTCAAATGATTTAAAATCAATCCTGAAAAAAAAGTACTGTTAAAGTTAGCATAAAACTTGTTTCACCGCGTTTATTAAAATGCACCAGGTCATCGCGTTGTTTAAAATGTACTAATTTATAACTGCTTTTTTAATCAATGTTGATTAAATGCTAGTAATTTTCTTAATATACATCTCAGGCAGTTTAGATTCAAGTTGGAGTGTACCTCTAAACGGGTACGTTTACAGAGTGATTGCCAACTGGTTGTCGTACAACAGATCAAGGGAGCTCTGCAGGAACGAGGGGGCGTGGCTAGCTGTATACGGACCAATGAGAGAGACGTATGTTTTTGTATGGACCTAACTATACAGTAAGACCTGTCTATATGTAAACAATTAAAATCTTATTCAATTTTGAAATCATATTTTTAAAGAAATTTTAAGTTTCAGTTTTAAAGAACACAAGTGTACGACTACTGCAGTGTTCTACCCTATTTTACCAATCTTAACTTTTGGATTGGACTTCAAATACAAGGAACTGACCCTACTGACCTTATGTATATTTGGGAAAATTGGATGCTGTTGTCTGCAGAATCACAACAATGGAACAAACTAATTGAAAACATCAACACCAAAAAATGCTTTGCAGAAAAACGCAAAACTGGCGATTGGCAAAATTTCAAATGCGATAGACAACGACGGGGGTTGTGCGAAAGGCCAGCTTAAAGTTTTTAATATTTCGAAAGACGTTTTCAATACACAGCTCCGAATTTCCTGCAATATAAAGCCTACAATTTTTATCCTCAAAATTCATACATTTTAGAACATATTTTCGTTGTTCGTGAATCGAGTTATATTAACTATAAGAGGTGATTGGTCCCAACGGTTATTACATAAAAAAAATCTTTCATAAACCAAACTGATAACTATTACCTTCTTTTTTTGTTGCCGGCCGCCCGAAGAAGAGTCCCTGATAAGATGACACCGATTAACCTGAGGTCCAACTTGTTATTTTAATTTTGAATAAAATATTCTTGATTGTCTATATATTTTAATTTTCGCAAAAATGTATTTTAAATATAAGCAGAATCCAGTCTTTTCTACCCAAAGGTGAGTTCTCGGGCGCATGCTGCGTGTGCGCTGTGATTTACCTTTTCATTTTGTGTCAGAGGCTTCCGGTGGATTAAACGTGAATGAGAGGCTGTAATACGTATGTTTTAATTATTGTTTACAGCAAAAGTTCAACATTTACCTTTTAAAGCTAGAGGAAGCATTACAAGTGCACAAACAAAAAGTAATTATATCTCTGACGACAACGGCGTTTATTAATTCATTTTATATCACGCTATACAGCAGTAACAACTTGTGGTCTCATTAAGTATTGCAAACGAGTTGACAAAAGTATGATTGCTCGACAAGTTATTTGGTATATTTTGATGTTCGCGTGGATGTCGTTCGAGGGGCATAGTATGTCATGACAAGATTGTTGTTTTTTTATTTATAGCAATTTGCTTGCTCTACAGGTCTACCTGCGTCCTTTTATCGAGAGCTCATTCAAGAATATTCGTATTCCAATCAACGGACAACTGAAATGGAAATCTTCTTCAATATGTGCTTCGGAACCTCGCCACGAGCAGTCGCTGTCAAGGCGATACCTGTCGACGAAACGTTGCCCCACAGATTTAATGTCTCTGTACTGGGCATACAACTTGATCGGGTGATGGTGCAAATTTCCCGAGTAGATACGACAGCTAACTGGAATTGGATGGAGCTCAAAATTGAATGGGTCGTATATTTTAATGGTAATTTAATCAGAGCCATTTACAATCATATATATAGCTATTGCAAAATGGTTAATAAGAACGGTATACAGTTATAATAAAAAAAACAGATATATTGTGAAGAATACCATAGGGAATTGTCAAATGATTCGAAATTAGTCCTGGAAAAAAAACTCTATTTTAAAGTTAGCATAAAACTTACCCTTCATCTTATTTATTGAAATGTATCCTATAACCCCATTAGATTGTTTAAGATGTAAAATTTATCAGCTTATTTAACCAATGTAAAATTAACTAAGTTTCATATTTCTTTTTTAGACAAATCAGATTCAGGTTGGAGTGTGCCTGTAAACGGATACGTATACAAATCGCATTTTGACAAGTTGCCGTACGAGAAATCCAGGGAGCTCTGTAGGAATGAGGGGGCGTGGCTAGCCGTTTATGGACCAATGAATCAGGCGTGAGTTTTTTGTGGGAATGTAATACAGAATGATATGTGTATATTTAACAATAACAGCATGTTACATGTTTAAGATCACACAGCTAGTGATGAAGACCATTTTAAAATGGAAAAACACAAGTTTGATTTTGTACTATATTTTTCTTTGCTTGTAACGTGTATTTAAACCGGAACATTTTTTGCCTGCACTTAAAAAAAAACGTTACACCAAAGGGTACAAAAGGGCATCTGACTTCAGAAAATTTTTAACGACGACATTGTCGTTTAACCAGTGCCATCAGTTTTTAAAAACGTCAATATAATGGTTTAAAATAGTGATTTTACAATTACCGGTGGTCACTACGTGTTTGACACTGTCGACTGAATCGAAAGTATAAATGTTTTATGGACCTCTAAGTTTAATTGACACAATATCATTATATTGTAAATGTTTAGCACGTATTTTCATATACGCAGAACATTAGGTGTCGAATACTGGAAAGTCGTCCCAAATTTGCCCAGCCGAAGATACTTTTGGATTGGACTTCAAGAACAAAGAAGCGACTCTTCCGCCTCACCCTATATTTGGGAGAATTGGATGCCGTTGTCTCCTGAATCACAACAGTGGAACCAAGTAATCACAGACATCGATGATAGGACTTGTTTTGTAGAATTAGAAACTATGGGTACATGGACAAAGTTCGAATGCACCAGCTCAAGGAGCACATTGTGCGAAAGGCCAGCCTAAAGATTTATTTCGAAAGGTGTTGAAGGTCAGTCATGTCGCGTCAACATCTCCAACAGGGAGTCGTCAAATTAGATTTAAACTTTATGAATTGTTAGGTAACTAACCCAGATATGTAAAAAAAACAGAGAAATGTATATTATACTAAACAGAAATGTATATACTAAACCTAATGGAATTTCCCGTAGCCTTGAATAACTAAATCGGGCTGTTTAGGGAATTTAGCTTTTTTTCACTCCAGCGCTTGACAATATGCTTTAATTTAAAACATGTGTGGTGAAATGTTAGTAACTCCAACACGAATATTCTATTTTAACTGCACATGTAAAAGAAGATTGGTTTGGTAACTATGGGACCCATACGTTCATGCTTGCAAAAAAACAATGGCAGTCGGGCTATAACTTTCTGGAATGTTAGACAACATAGACCTGACGTGCACATATCTGACAATAACATATATTGTGTAATGAACATGAATCACAAGATAGGTTTGTTACTTCAGGGACCCATACGTTTCAGCTTGCAAAAATAAACTACATACTCAGTGTATAAAATACACCAAATGTCGGTTAGTAGCCCTGCTTGCATAAACACATAGCATGCAAAATGTGTATTACTAATTGTAAGATTTATCGTCGCCGTATTGTATATATTTATATCGATGTCACAAGGGAATAATATCGGTATAATATTCCTTTTTTCCCACCATTTCAACAAAGTATAAAACGCTCGTTTTTTACCGCCTGATCATTATCGTGAGGCAATCGGTCCTTTGGATAGTTTTAGTTAGTGTGTTTTGGAATTATCGGTTGTTGTTAAGGTGTATATGACGTGCTTTGGCTTCTGTTCATTCACAATTTGGTAAATATTGTTTTTATTCTTAAATTAGTAAATTTGTGATCATTTAATTGCGCATATATTTTTCCTTAGAAAACCGTCAGACTTTTTATTCCCGTCATCATTCACGTTTCAATTTTCGAACAAATTCATGAAGTTTTGAACAATGACGCGTTATTTCAAACTCTAAATAAGAGACGCCGTCAAAATACTACAACTTCT
>CH002711.1:1582386-1601598 GCA_000149265.1 Ciona savignyi
TCTTTCAAATCCAGCAAAATATTTACATCATAATAAATACTACACTAATGAGACAACACATTAATATTTTGTTAAATCTCAGTTTATATACATTTGTTTTTAGAAAAAATAATAAAAACAATCTAGGATCGTCTACGGTTGGTTCTGTTCTTGTTGCAGTCTTTTCTAGCAACACAATTACAAGCGACCGGTAGGTCTAGATGATGCACTGTACCGTCGTTTCTTTCGATCAATTTCACAGTTCTTAATACCGCCACCACTTTTGTTTTCTTTATCTTTTTGCACTTTACTCTATCAATGCATTTACGATCGCAGATGACGGAATTGATGACGTCATCTTCTAAATTCTTGCACTTCATAGATATGCCGGTCCATCCGGCAAAGGATTTTCTATTGTTTTCTTGACCAATGATCGTGCAATTATGACTGGCAAGAATTTCTCGATCTCTTTCGTTGGGTAACTGCCGTAGAAACTTTCTATATAAGCTCTTTGGCCTTTTCGCAGATCCACCCGTCGATAATAACAAGATTACAACTAAACAAACGACCGATATTCTTTGAAATAATGGAACCAAGATCATATTTTCCGATGAATCTTCGAGGCCTTCTTTTAACTTGACAGTGGTAGAATGTTGCTGATAATGACTATAAAGCCGGTACGTGAAAACTTGTATTAGTCCAGCATACATATTTTCTTTGAAGTGCATTGTCGATAAATATCACAATTATTTGCCTTTAAGTTATTAACATTTTTTTTGTTACGTATTTTGTTTGAATTGGCTTGGTATGTGATCAATTGTACTGTAAGTTGTGCCTCCGTCTTAATCCCGATTTTAAATAAAGTATTCTTTACTAGCAGATATAAAAAGATACATTGGATAAAAGCATTTAAAAATTAATTGCATTATAAACAATACTACACAACAAAATGAATATTTTTTTGGATTATAATTATAGAAAAAAATATATTATAGATTTTACAAAATTTTTTTTTATAAAATAAGATTCTTGTGTATCTACATTGTATTTATCGGTTGCCATCCGACACATATCAAACGCGTGGTATTTTTCATGAAGTGAATTGCGTCACCGGTTTCGCTTTTTTAACGTCATTTCGGTCCTTATGGGCCACCCAAATTGCCCAGAACTTGATAATTAGAAACTTCGAGATAACCTTATCTAACTGCTGGATATATTATCAAGATATACCGAAACCGATATTTTCGTTGCCCAAGTTAGGAGAAAATCGTACTGTTTTTTTCTAGTGGAAGTTACCGAATCGGATTGGAACTTATAGAATTATGAGTTCTCTTCGGTATTCCGATTGGAAACATTTTGATTTTATTGTAAGATAACAATATCATGAAGGATTATAAGCCATGGAAATTTCTCCCGGTGGTAAAATAATCAAAGTTGAACTTTTTCCTTAAATTTTACCTTTTTCGAGCATACCGGTTAGGAATTAATGCCTGTTTAAATCAAAGAAAAAAACAAATCAATTTTAAACCCTTAAAGATAATATGGTTAGGTTTGGTAGAGATTATAAAGTGAAATTCTAGACAGACCCAAGAATACATAAAAGAACCCCCCTTCGTGTGATTTTCGGCTGCAATATTGTTTGAAAATCGATAGCTCTATTGATTGTATAATTTAGTTTTATACTGAAAGAAATATTTACAAATATATAATAATCTAGGTGAAATATATAGTTGTTAAATAACTTAATCCACCAAGATGACGTCCAACAACATAAAAATTTAGGAACAAATATAAATTATTATTTTCAGGGATATAATAAAACACGTTGACGTTTAAAACCAGCACTAATCGAAAGAAAATTTTAAAATGACTAAAAAAATAGTTGTGAAGATACGTAAGGATCGACAAGTATGTTGGGTTTGTTTGTCGCTTTTCAGCCGAAGGGTAGCCGAATTGAAACTGATCGCTAGCTTGTCGCTTGGGTACTCAATCTAATTTTACTCCGTTTTTCTGCGTAACGCTGGTGACAGGTATGTCCGGTCACCAGGTCATTGGGTAGAATGCATATTCAAATCTGTTTGAAACTTCCAGAATCCTAACTGGCATGCCCATAGTTTGTCTCGAATTTTTATTGTCTCCAGAATCCTAACTGGCATGCCCATAGTTTGTCTGGGATTTTTATTACCAAATATCCAAGGGAACGAAATTTTCCGCCTTTTGGCGTTATCGCCGATATCTCCATATTAGACAGGAATATTTACCTTAAATTTCTATATACAACACGAATCAGAAAAACACAACTATATATGCTTAACCAATTATAAATACAATACTACAATACAGCCTTTATGAAATTTGAGTTATCAGCGACGTGGTACAATACAGCGACGAATTTTTGATTAAGCCCCATAGATACGTGAACCAATTATTTTGATAAGCGATTTGTAAGCCGCCCTGTGGGGTATTGCCAGCACCACGGGTGATTCTTTACTTTTATCAATGCCTGCTAGGACTTATCACACGATAAAAGGCTTCTGTTTTAGTATTTACACCACATCGGTAAATGTGCTATATTATCTGGGTAAAAAAGGTTGTCGAGTGGACCTATATAATGTTCAAGAAATACATTGAAACCATAATATTCGATTATACAGTGCAAACATATAACAATGAAACTGTGGATGCTTAACTGTGAAGCTGATGACGTCATTAATACGTCAATGTTTGAAAATGACGCTTACTTTGAGTACAGGAATCGAGTTTATGACGATTTGTTCAAGAATCATTTGAATGAACAACGGCGTAAATTAGACAAAATAGAAAAAACACCACGAAACTGCGTAAACAGTTGCAAGAACGCGTCTGGGAAATTCATTGTCAATGATTTGGAAAGCTATTTATTGCACGGGAATGTTCAGAAGGCACAACAATCGAAAAAGAAAAGCTACCCTTTTCAAAATGAAACCGACTCTTCGAAATCGTGTAGAGAAGACGCCATAATATGCGGCGAAAGTATAACCTCCCTTGCAGCGGGAAAAAGTTTAAAACAACTTCGAAAGTTACTTGAAACCCTGCAAGAAGAAAACGAAAAAACGAATAAAAAATTAATGGAACTTTTGTTACAGCGAGAAGAATTGAAAAACGAAAAAAATGAAAAACTAATCGACATTGAAACAATCAAGAGTGTAATTGAAATTATTGGCCCTGAAAGTTCCATCTAACACTGTGTTTGTTTGTTACATTTATAAGCTATAAGTTCCTAAATACATACAAATCGCGAATTTTCGTCGTTGTTATAGATCAAGAAAGAACAATCTGATTATGACATACGATGCCCCTTAAACGACATCCACGCGAGCTTTAAAATTTAACAAATAACTTGTCGAGCAATCATCCCTTTGTCAATTTCTTTGCAATACTTTAATACTTAAAGCGACCACAAGTTATTACTGTTGTATAGCGTGATATGAAATGAATTAATAAACGCCGTTGTCGTCAGAGATATAATTACTTTTTCGTTGTGCACATGTAATGCTTCCTTTAGCTTTAGAAGATAAATGTTTTAGTAGTTAATGCGGCAGAGTTATAGTTAACGCGACCGATACATATGCAGACCTAAAGCGGTCTTAATGACGAGCCCTTTTTTGAACGGATTCGAACTTAACCTCGGTAAAAAATATTACAGCATTGCATGCAAGCGATATATGATGGGCAGACACAGAAGAAAGGCATTTTATTTGCACCATCTTTTTAAATAACCTATACTGTTTTAATTTTGAACTTAAAAAAAATTAATTCCTCTCTTTTTTTAGTATTAATCAAATGATTAAATTATAATTGTTTTCTAATTGTTTTTGCCCAATAAAGTCTTAATAAATCAACTAGTGAAGAATACTTTATTTAAAATCGGGATTAAGACGAAGGCCCAACTTACAGTACACTTGATCACATACCAAGCCAATTCAAATAAAATATGTAACAAAAACTTATTGTGGTTAATACAATTATACCTACTCGTGTAATGTTGTTAGCTGTTTAAACCAGCTATAGTCGGGGAATTCCTACGAGTGAGTTACATGAGCAATGATTTAAAAAGAAATGGTTAATATGTAACTCATCATAGTGTACATTGGCCATGGTCAAATAACCAAACTAGTGTATTGCAAAATATCAATGGCAATAACTTAATGGGCAAATAATTGTGATATTAACCGATAATGCACTCCCCCAAATACTTTTCGTATGCTGAACTAATACAAGTTTTGACGCGAGAGCGTAGAAGCTTTTCACTTTACCTCAAAAGGGGAACTCCCTATCGGTGGTGCGACTGCGGTCGCTATACAATTTTCGCGTAAACTACTTTAACTCTTTCACTCCCGGCCAAATGCATTAATTTAAACATGCTGTCCCGCAGTGTTTTTTACAATTTTTGGTCATTTTCAAATTAGCACGGTTTTTCTCAAATTTATGCTATGATTTAATATTTAGTATGGTTGGAAAGATAATTTATCCCTCTTTTAAACAAACCGCACACCTAGAATCTACCTCCAATAAAGAATATATTATGTAAACTTTAGTGAACACCACTTTTTATGTAAAGAAAATTCTGCTCGACTTTGAAAATTTTGAGGTGCACTGACAAACGAAATACTCACTAATTATTGGTATGCCCAAATGATATGAAAATTGGAATGTAGATTGTCTAATAGTTTTTGTACTCAGGAAAATTTGAACTGTATTTGTATCTTCAGTAGTTTTTTTACTATTCCTAATTGAAATTTTCCTTTATTCTAACTATATTATGAAAAATTGAACCAAAACGCATTGAAGTTTTTAGTTTTGTAGAACTAAAATAGTAAAAAGTATAAATAAGAACAGTGAAGGAAGTGTAAAAAGGGCATACAAAAGCAAACAAACACAAATACTATATCCAATATTCTTCAAAGCAGGGCACACCGAACTAGCTAGTCTCGCCGCCTTTTTCTTTATCGTGCGCTCAGCAGGCCCAGCTGGATTCATGCTTTGGTGAACACGAAGCATAAACGCCTGCTGCGAAAACGTCACCAACGCTCTCCTTTTTTTCTCAACGGCACGAAATTCACAGAGAATGTTCTTGCTTGACAAAAAGAAAGACTTGCTTGACAAAAAGAGCTTCTCCGCAAGTTAACGCGACTCCTATTGGCTGAGTTAGTCACTTGTAAATTCGTGTAAAATCGATAGAAATAAGAGGCGAAGCCTTGAAAAAGAAAGGCTATCACTCCTCGCATTTTTAATATTTAATTATTATTTTAAAATTTAAAAGAAAATTATAGAGAATAAAATATAGGGTTTCCTTGATCGAATGAGCCATAGCTGAGGTCTCTACCATTACGCATTGCGGAGAAATCGTTTTTTAGATTTGCACCCATTTATGTACGGGCGGGATACCATGTTTTCCCACCAACTCGCGATATATGGCGAGTTGTGACGGAAAGAGTTAATATTCCAATACCCTAATTTGCATCCTTGGAAAATTAACTTCGGTTAGTTAGACTATATATTAAGGCAGTATGGTATCGTTATCAGCAACATTCTACCACTGTCAAGTTGAAAGAAGGCCTCGAAGATTCATCGGAAAATATGATATTGGTTCCATTATTCCAAAGAATATCGGTCGTATCCTCAGTTGTAATCTTGTTATTATTGACGGGTGAATCTGCGAAAAGGCCAAAGAGCTTATATAGAAAGTTTCTACGGCAGTTTCCCAGCGAGAGAGATCGACAAATTCTCGACAGCCATAATTGCACGATCAAAGGGTGAAAAAAAAGAAAATCTTTTGCCGGTTGGACCGGCATATCTATAAAGTGTAAGAATTTTGAAGATGACGTCATTAATTCCGCCATCTGCGATCGTGATTGCGTTAATAGAGTAAAGTGCAAAAAGATAATTAAGAAAACAAAAGTGGTGGCGGTATTACGAACTGTCAAATTGGTCGAAAGAAACGACGGTACAGTGCATCATCTTGACCTACCGGTCGCTTGTAACTGTGTTGCTAGAAAAGACTGCAGCAAAAACAGAACCCGCCTTACAAAATCCTACATTGTTTTATTGTTTAATTTGTACCAAATACACATTTAGTTTAATTTAAATAAATAATAGCCAAAACCTATATTATAAGTTATTGCGAATAACCTATTAATATTTATTAGATTCGTTATTTTTGATCTTTATTTTACAAATTTAAATTGAATTTTATAAACACAAACATGTTACAATAAATGTAGATTTTATGTACATATTTAAAAAAACATTTTTGCGAAAAGAAATTGAGCGGTGAAATTTGATGAAAAAAAAATATATATGCAAATCA
The DNA here is from genome assembly GCA_000149265.1 of Ciona savignyi. Taxonomy (NCBI): domain Eukaryota; kingdom Metazoa; phylum Chordata; class Ascidiacea; order Phlebobranchia; family Cionidae; genus Ciona; species Ciona savignyi. Next base: position 1,588,715 of record CH002711.1, read on the forward strand.
TGATAATATACATATACAACCAAGAAAAAGATAATTAGAATTAAAATAACATGCTAAATCTCAGCCAAATAACTGCCATATATTATATGAACAGCTTTCTTTGTGTGGCTGGTCAAAAGGAAAAAGGGAAAGGAAGCAGAGAATTAGAAAAAATAATTTTTATAGAATAAGCGTAGAGATCAATCAACTCTCAGTTAATGTAACTCGATTCACGAACAACGGAAATATGTTCCAACATGTATGAATGTCGAGAATAAAAATTGTACGCTCTACATTGCAGATAATTCGGACGTCTCGATGACAAAAGTGTTTCGAAATATTAATAACTTTAAGCTGGCTTTTCGCACAACGCCCGACGTACACTATCGCAATTGAAATTTATCCAATCCCCGGTTTGGCGCTTTTCTGCAATACATTTTCTGTTGTTGATGTTTCCAACTGTTTTGTTCCATTGTTGTGATTCTGGAGACAACGGCATCCAATTTTCCCAAATATACATATCGCTTCCTTGTATTTGTAGTCCGATCCACAAGTGAAGATTGGCTAAAAAAGTACGCTCAACACTCCAGTATTCGGACAGTGGTGTTCTGCGAATAACAAAAATTTAAAATGTTTACAAACTCATCGTCATATCTCAATCAATCGGAATAATCGCTACAACATTTAGAAGTTTCTTGTTTAACATTATGATTTTAAAACTGCATAATATTTTAACTGTTTAACAAATTATAGACAGCTCTCTGTACAGTTAGGTCCGTACAAAAACATACGTCTCTCTCATTGGTCCGTATACAGCTAGCCACGCCCCCTCATTCCTACAGAGCTCCCTGGATTTCTCATACGGCAACTTGTCAAAATGCGATTTGTATACGTATCCGTTTACAGGTGCACTCCAACCCGAATCTAATTTGTCTAAAAAGTATAAGAGACTTTGTTGCATTTATTAAAAATTGGTTGAATAAGCAGCTTGGAGTGGACTGAATTTTCACATCTTAAACAATACGATGGTCTTATGCATTTCAATAAATGCAGTAAAACGTAAGTTTTATGCTAACTTCGAGCCAGGTCTAATTTCGGTTTATGTATAAATGACACACGGGATCCTTCACAATACGTCCGTTTGTACGATGTCTGTAAGATTTATCGTCGCAATTATTGTTTAAATTATATCGATGTCACTAGGGAATAAGATCGGTATTGTTTTCCCTTTTTTCCCCACAATTTCACCGAACTATAAAACGCTTGTTTTTTACCGCATGAGCATTATCGTGAGGTAATCGGTCTTTTGGTAGTATGTTTTGGAATTAACGGTTAGAAAGAAGATGTGTATGACGTGCTTTGGCTCCTGTTCAGCCACAATTTGGTAAATATTGGGTTTATTTCTCAAACTAGTAATTTTGTGATAATTAAATTGTACATATATTTTTCCTTAGAAAACCGTCATTTCAAGACCTTTCGTTTTCGCCATCATTCAAATTCGAATAAATTCACAAGTTTTGGACAATGACGCGTTATTTCAAACTCTGAATAAAGGACGCCGTCTATAAGCATACTGTAGCCTCTCACTAAGACAGGTGTTAGGAGCCAGCACCTTGTCGGGAAGTTACATCGTTTTTAAATTCCTTGAACTACCGTCGTCGTTCTCGTCCAGTCGTCATTCCCGTCTCGTCGTCGTTCTCGTCCCGTCGCCGATTCCCGTTGCCGATCCGTCGTCGTTGCCGATTCCCGTTGCCGATCCGTCGTCGTTGCCGATTCCCGTTGCCGATCCGTCGTCGTTGCCGATTCCCGTTGCCGATCCGTCGTCGTTGCCGATTCCCGCGCGTTGCCGATTCCCGTTGACGATTCCCGTTGCCGATTTCCGTTGCCGATTCCCGTTGCCGATTCCCGTTGCCGATTCCCGTTGCCGATTCCCGTTGACGATTCCCGTTGACGATTCCCGTTGACGATTCCCGTTGACGATTCCCGTTGACGATTCCCGTTGACGATTCCCGTTGCCGATTCCCGTTGACGATTCCCGTTGCCGATTCCCGTTGCCGATTCCCGTTGACGATTCCCGTTGACGATTCCCGTTGACGATTCCCGTTGCCGATTTCCGTTGACGATTCCCGTTGCCGATTCCCGTTGCCGATTCCCGTTGCCGATTCCCGTTGTCGATTCCCGTTGCCGATTCCCGTTGCCGATTCCCGTTGCCGATTCCCGTTGCCGATTCCCGTTGCCGATTCCCGTTGCCGATTCCCGTTGACGATTCCCGTTGACGATTCCCGTTGACGATTCCCGTTGCCGATTCCCGTTGCCGATTCCCGTTGACGATTCCCGTTGCCGATTCCCGTTGCCGATTCCCGTTGCCGATTCCCGTTGACGATTCCCGTTGACGATTCCCGTTGACGATTCCCGTTGCCGATTCCCGTTGCCGATTCCCGTTGACGATTCCCGTTGCCGATTCCCGTTGCCGATTCCCGTTGCCGATTCCCGTTGACGATTCCCGTTGACGATTCCCGTTCCTAAACGTTTTCAATTCCGTTTTTGCTATAAGCCGCAAAATGAAGATTCCGAAGACTTTAAATTGTCTCAAACAACTTTACGTGGATGCTGAAAGGCTAATGCTTTCTCCAGTAGGTAGGACGTCACTACGTAAGCTCATACCAATAATCGACCGCGTATTTGACGAGCTAATGGACTTATGTGTAAATTTTCCAGAAGATCAACCGCTTGAAGATGTTTACATATCAAGAACTCAGTTAAAGAGTCAGAAACGTGAGTTCGATACGCATGTGCGTCAGTGGTTAAATAAAACTGAATTGCAATTAGCAAGGACTAACGCCGACACGTCGAGCACAATTTCTACTGCAAACTTTATCCGGAGTGAACGCCAAAAAAGCCAAATCAGGTTGAAACTCGCCGAACTTGCCTACAAGCAAGCTATGGACAGGTTGTTCGAAACACGCAAGCGTGCAAAGGAGCAAACAGATCGTGCTGCTGAAAGGACACGCGTAGCAGCGAAAGAAGCCAATCAAAAGGCTCGCGAATCTATAGAAGCAGAGCGTGTCGCCAACAAAAAACAACCAGAATTTGAATACGCGAAGGCAGTTTCTAAAGCTCGGAAAGATAAAGAAATTTTGGAGGCTCTAGACTCGACCTCACCAACATTACAACCCAACGTTGTTGCCGTAGTTACAACGAACAACCGCAGTACATCACGGCCTTTGCTTGCAGACGCTCGATCCAACTTAAGCGATCACAAGAAATCAGTTGCAGAATTAACGTCGCCACGACAAGTACAAAATACTGTACCGGTAAGCCGTAGACACCAACCCCCGCCCCGTGTGTACAAGCCCGAGCGTATCGAAACAAGCGCAGCTGTTGAAATCGATGAATGCTGCACCAGTATCAACACGGCCAAGGTTTATATAAATGTTGTTCCCGGTAAAGTCCGTTACGCAGACAAAGAGGTTGATAGCTGTGCAGTTATCGATCAAAGTTCCACGACAACACGCCGTGAGGAGTCGATCGTAAGTTCACCAAATGCTGCTGGTAATTCACGTTGTATTACGTTGCAAACCCTAACATCATTTCGTGTTTTAGATACAGTTTTACTCCTTGCACTCTCTGCCCAGCCTGTGGAGGGTGAAGATTGGAATAACCTTCCCGACGTCGTTGCTTTGGATAAGATATATGGGAATCCTAATGTATTACATGATCCGCAGGCGTTGCAGCGACACCATCACTTGCAAGGTGTGAAAATTCCACAGATCGAAGATGGATCAGTCAAGTTGCTAATCGGGGCAAACGGTCCCCAAGTTTTCCGTGTCGAGTCCATGAGAAGCGGAAATGGTCGCTGTCCCGACGCTGTCAAAACCCGTCTAGGATGGTCACTTCTAGGCCCCTGTGGTGATAAAAGCCGTTCCAATTGTAAGGCCAGCGTTATGTTTTTAAAGGATGAAAACGATCTCAAACCAATGATCGACGATCTCGATGACCTCAACGACAGCTTTCTTCGGTTCCCGACCTCGATTGAAGACCGAAGAGCACACGACCTTATGGAAGGGTTCAGTTAAGTTATGTTCATTATGAATTACCCCTCCCATTGCGCCACGATTATGAGATTCTCCCAGACAATGGCGCCATGGCGATGGGGCGCCTTAAAGTTTTAGCAAAGCGACTTGTGCAAAACTCAAATATTAAACAAAAGTATGTCGAGCAAGTGAACAACATGATGACAAAGTGCTATTCAGAGAAGGTGCCATATGACGAAATCGTCACCGACCGCAGAATCTGGTACCTACCGCACCAACCCGTTAATAACCCTCACAAACCGGACAAACTATGTGTAAATCAAATAAATGAATTTCTTCTACAACGCGAAATTCAATGGAATTTCAACCCTCCCTGCGCTTCACACATTGGTGGAGCCTGGGAAAGAATGATTAGATCCGTTCGTCGGATTTTACTTTCCATTTCAGGTGAAAAGACATTGAACGATGATCAACCGAACCACCCTGCTCAAGGTGAACCCGTCAAGTGAGCTGCCTCCAACTTTGACCAATGAACGGCAATGTTACGCTCGACGCCGCTGGCGCTACGTTCTACATCTAGCCAACCGAATTTGGGCCAGATGGTCGGGGAGTGTACCTCCGAACTATCATCGCACGCCAGAAATGGCACAAAAGAAAAGAAAACGTGAAGATAGGAGACGTTGTATTTCTGGTGGACAACACAACACCACGATCACAATGGTTCATTGGAAGAATCACCTCCGTGTACCCGGACAGCCACGGTGTAGTTCGAAATGTGCTAGTCAAAGCACGTGACACCGAATTCAAGAGACCGATACACAAACCATGTATCATAGTACCCGCTACGGACGTGCGCAATGAGAGTGTTGACCCTGCTACAGCTCTCAACGAGATTGCGGGCATTAGCCCGGTCATTGAATAAATCTTAACACGCGACGTAAATCTATTAAATTGTAAATTGCTCAATTGTACGATCTCGCAATTTGGGGGGGGAGTGTAAGATTTATCGTCGCAATTATTGTTTATATTATATCGATGTCACTAGGGAATAAGATCGGTATTGTTTTCCCTTTTTTACCCACAATTTCACCGAACTATAAAACGCTTGTTTTTTACCGCATGAGCATTATCGTGAGGTAATCGGTCTTTTGGTAGTATGTTTTGGAATTAACGGTTAGAAAGAAGATGTGTATGACGTGCTTTGGCTCCTGTTCAGCCACAATTTGGTAAATATTGGGTTTATTTCTCAAACTAGTAATTTTGTGATAATTAAATTGTACATATATTTTTCCTTAGAAAACCGTCATTTCAAGACCTTTCGTTTTCGCCATCATTCAAATTCGAATAAATTCACAAGTTTTGGACAATGACGCGTTATTTCAAACTCTGAATAAAGGACGCCGTCTATAAGCATACTGTAGCCTCTCACTAAGACAGGTGTTAGGAGCCAGCACCTTGTCGGGAAGTTACAATGTCTATGCACGAATCAGACTTGTTAACCATTTTGCAACACAGCCAGAGACTTTAACATTGTTAAATTACAGTGCATCAATGGTCAAAAAATCCCCGTCATATTTATAAATATGGTTGTAAGTGGTTTTATATTAATTTACCAGTAAAATATACGACCCATTCAATTTTGAGCTCCATCCAATTCCAATTCGATGTCGTATCTACTCGGGAAATTTGCACCATCACCCGATCACGTTGTATGCCCAGCACAGAGACATTAAATCTGTGGGGCAACGTTTCGTCGACAGGTATCGCCTTGACAGCGGCAGCTCGTGGCGAGGCTCCGAAGCACATATTGAAGAAGATTTCCATTTCAGTTGTCGGGTGATTGGAATACAAATATTCTTGAATGAGCTCTCGGTAAAATGACGCAGGTTGGCCTTCAAAACAATTGAGTCGTTGGTTATTCAGCACAGTCTCATGTACTGGAGGGCGTGATTAAATGCAGCCAGGTTACTTTAAACAATGGAATAAAACCCCCCGAAAATGTGGATTGCACGCTGTGAAGGTACTCGTGGAGCAAGTGTCTGCCAGCATCCACCTATAGTACGGATACTACCCCGAGTGGATTAATTTTCATATTGCACGTAGGGGGTTTCGGTCTAAGACCACCAACTCGCGCTAAGCGCACAATTTTTTTTGGCTTACTATACAAAAAATGTTATAATAAAGCCTATGGACGAAACTATAAAATACGAACTAGTCTTACCATGACCTTTAAATGACATCCAATTAAACTGCAATAAAAAAACAATAATCTGTCGGGTTCCGAACATTTTTAGTTATTTTTTAATGATTATAGCTTATTAAAATATATTTGCCTAGCGACAACAACCGTTCCTGCTGCAAGCTTACTAAAAATATTTGCCAACACCTATTGGTGAGAGCAATGTTGTGTGCACGTCAGAATTCTTCCGGCGCTTTGCCAAGTAACATTCAATTCCCCGCCAACATTCTTAAAACCAGAGCTTGTGACGCACCTTCATTGTACTGGTGCGACCCAACCAGGAGCATTGTCTCACCGCGCTAACGATTCCATGTAAAAATCAGCTACTTTGTAGTCGTGGCTGTCTTTGTATTGTGAGGTGGACTGATTGATATAGTAAAGCGACGACCTTTGACTAAGCTGATGGAATTAATCACATGTCATTAAGTCCCCTTAATCATATCTACTGTGTTGTATACTATTGGCACTTGTTCTTTTGTTTTAGTACGGCTCATTATTCCGGTGTGTCCATGTTTTTAATTGGACAACTTGTCATGGAACACCCGATCCCGGTTCATCTGTCTTATGCACTTTGTACATTGGATTTATCTTATTTGCTTTACTATTCGTAGGATGCCATTAGTATAAACGAATACGTTGCTGCAAGATTATTTATTAGAGAATTTTTTTTTTATTAAATTTCTAAAATATAGAATAAAAATATTCCAGTTACTATAGACAACACCAAATTACAAATTTTCAAGGTGCTTTCGTCAATGACGCATGTAACAAGAAAGTAGACAATTCCAGACACGAAGAATTCCGTCCTTTCTACCCGAAGGTCAGTTTTCGGCAGCATGCGTATGTACTGTGGTTTACCTTTTCATTTTGCGTCAGAGGCTTCCGGTGGTTTAAACCTAAATGATGAATAGGCTGTATAACGATGTTTTAATTATTGTTTACAGCTAAAGTTTAACATTTACCTTTTAAAACTACCGGAATCCTTACAGGAAGCTTATATGAGCACAAACAAAAAAGTAATTCTATCTTTGACGACAACGTCGTTTATTAATTAATTTTATATCACGCTATACAGCAGTAACAACTTGTGGTCGGTACCAGTATTTAAGTATTGTAAAGAAGTTGACCCAGTATGATTGCTCGACAAGTTATTCATTTTATTTTGATGTTCGCGTGGATGTTGTTCAATGGGCATAGTATGTCATAACTAGATAGTTCTTTCTTGATTGTCGTTTCTTTAGACCCATTTGAAAGTTCTTAATACCGCCGCCGCTTTTGTCTTCTTTATCTTTTTGCACTTTACTCTATCAATGCACTTTACTCTATCGCTGCAATTACGATCGCATATGATGGAATTGATGACATGAATGAACTGATAATAGCGCTTTAAAGGCTTCTCCATATTTCCAAATGGGACCCATAATAAATATAATGATAGGTTTGTGCACCATTGTTCAAAGAAATTTATTAAGGACGCATGTAAAAAGGAAGAAGTTGATTCCAAACATGCAGAATCCAGTCTTTTCTACCCAAAGGTGAGTTCTCGGGCGCATGCGTGTGCGCTGAAGTTTATCTTTTCATTTTGTGTCAGAGGCTTCCGGTGGATTAAACGTGAATGACAGGCTGTAATACGTATGTTTTAATTATTCTTCACAGCAAAAGTTTAACATTTACATTTTAAAACTAGAGGAAGCTTACATGAGCACAAACAAAAAGTAATTATATCACTGACGAGAACGGCGTTTATTAATTCATTTTATATCACGCTATAGAGCAGTAACAACTTGTGGCCTTATTAAGTATTGCAAAAAAGTTGACAAAAATATGATTGCTCGACAAGTTATTTGGTATATTTTGATGTTCGCGTGGATGTCGTTCAAGGGGCATAGTATGTCATGACAATATTTTTCTTTTTATATTTATAGAAATTTGCTTGCTCTACAGGTCAACCTGCGTCATTTTATCGAAAGCTCATTCAGGAACATTCGTATTCCAATCACCCGACAACTGAAATGGAAATATATTTCAATATGTGCTTCGGAGCCTCGCCACGAGCTGCCGCTGTCAAGGCGATACCTGTCGACGAAACGTTGCCCCACAGATTTAATGTCTCTGTGCTGGGCATACAGCGTGATCGGGTGATGGTGCAAATTTCCCGAGTAGATACGACAGCTAACTGGAATTGGATGGAACTCAAAATTGAATGGGTTGTATATTTTAATGGTAAATTAATAATAACCATTCACAATCAAATATATAGCAGAGCATTTTTGCCTATTGTTACTATTGAATCTAACAATTTTAATTTTTTCGATCACTGTATTGCAAAATGGTTAAAAAGAACGGTATACAGTTATAATAAAAAACAGATATATTGTGAAGAATCCAATTGGGCATTTTTAAATTATTCAAAATTAATCCTGACAAAAAACTCTATTTTAAAGTTAGCATAAAACTTACCCTTTCATGTCATTATTGAAATGTATTCTATAAGCCCACCGCATTGTTTAAGATGTAAAATTCATCAGCTTATTTAACCAATTTAAAATTAAATAAGTTTCTTTTGTACTTCAGACAAATCAGATTCGGGTTGGAGTGTGCCTGTAAACGGATACGTATACAGATCGCATTTTGACAAGTTGCCGTACGAGAAATCCAGGGAGCTCTGTAGGAATGAGGGGGCGTGGCTAGCCGTTTATGGACCAATGAATCAGGCGTGAGTTTTTTGTGTGAATTAAATAGAGAAAGACAAGTGTATATTCAACAATAACAACATGATACATTTTTTAAGATCACACAGCTAGTAATGAAGACCATTTAAAAATGGAAAAAACACAAGTTTGATTTTGTACTATATTTTTCTTTGCTTGTAACGTGTATTTAAACCGGAACGTTTTGTTTTTTTTGACCGGAATTTTTAGAAATGTTACCTAATACGTATTAGATAAATAGTAAAACTCTTTAGGAACCTTACGTTTGACCAAAGAATACAAAAAGGTCCCTGATTTCAGAAAATTTTAACGACGATAATGTCGTTTAACCAGAGCCACCAGTTTTTAAGATTTTTAAAATATTGATTTTACAATTATAGCGGTGGTCACTACGTGTTTGACACTGCTGACTTAATTAAATGTTTAAATGCTTTATCGACCTCTAAGTTTAATTGACACATTATCATTATATTGTAAATGTATAGCACGTATTTTCATATACACAGAACATTAGGTGTCGATTACTGGAAAGTCGTCCCAAATTTGCCGAGCCGAAGATACTTTTGGATTGGACTCCAAGAACAAAGAAGCGACTCTTCCGCCTCACCCTATATTTGGGAGAACTGGATGCCGTTGTCTCCAGAATCACAACAATGGAACCAAGTAATCACAGACATCGATGATAGGACTTGTTTTGTAGAATTAGAAACTATAGGTACATGGACCAAGTTCGAATGCACCAGCTCAAGACGCACATTGTGCGAAAGGCCAGCTTAAAGATTTATTTCGAAAGGCGTTGATAGTCAGTCGCCCAATTTTAATCGCATGCGAAGATACAATTTGTTAACAAATTACTATCATCAGTAGTCTTAAAATATGCGTGTTTGTAATATGAATTTCAAAAATAATATTTGGTCTAAATGAATTTTTGTTGGAATAAGTGTTAATGATGAGACAGTTATTTATTTTATTGTGTTGCTGTCAATGTTGTTGTTACAATGTTTATACTTTTGATTGAGGATCCTAGGATACTACGGGACTTTAACTACTATTAGAATAAGTTCAAAATTAACCCAGAAAATTTCCGGTAGCCTTTAAAAACTAAATCGGGCTGTTTAGAATTTAGCTTTTTTTCACTCCAGCGCTTGACAAGATGCTTTAATTTAAAACATATGTGGTAAAATGTTAGTAACTCCAACACGAATATCCTATTTTAACTGCACATGTAAAAGAAGATTGGTTTGGTAACTATGGGACCCATACGTTCATGCTTTCAAAAAAACAATGGCATTCGGGTTATAACTTACTGGAATGTTAGACAACATAGACATGACGTGCACATATCTGACAATAACATATATTGTGTAATGAACAAGAATCACAAGATAGGTTTGTTACTTCAGGGACCCATACGTTTCAGCTTGCAGAAATAAACTACATACTCGGTGTATAAAATACACCAAATGTGGTTAGTAGCCCTGTTTGCATAAACACATAGCATACAAATTGTGTATTACTAATTGTAAGATTTATCGTCGCCATATTGTATATATTTATATCGATGTCACAAGGGAATAAGATCGGTATAATATTCCTTTTTTCCCACCATTTCAACAAAGTATAAAACGCTCGTTTTTTACCGCCTGATCATTATCGTGAGGTAATCGGTCCTTTGGATAGTTTTAGTTAGTGTATTTCGGAATTATCGGTTGTTGTTAAGTTGTATATGACGTGCTTTTGCTTCTGTTCATTCACAATTTGGTAAATATTGTTTTTATTTCTTAAATTAGTAAATTTGTGATCATTTAATTGTACATATATTTTTCTTTAGAAAACCGTCAGACTTTTCATTTTCGTCATCATTCACGTGTCAATTTTCGAATAAATTCATGAAGTTTTGAACAATGACACGTTATTTCAAACTCTGAATAAGAGACGCCGTCTAAGCATACTACAACTTCTCACAAAGACAGGTGTTAGGTGCCCGCACCCAGTCGGGAAGTTACACTGATGGTGGTGGTTAAACATGTGGTTGACACTCTCTAATTGAAACGTGTATTTCAAATCCAGCAAATTATTTGCATCATAATAAATACTACACAAATAAGACAACACATTAATATTTGGTTAAATCTTAGTTTATATACATTTGTTTTTAGACAAAGTAATAAAACAATCTAGGATCGTCTACGACTGGTTCTGTTTTTTACTGCAGTCTTTTCTAGCAACACAGTTACAAGCGACCGGTAGGTCAAGGTGGTGCATTGTACCGTCGTTTCTTTAGACCAATTTGACAGTTCTTAATACCGCCACCACTTTTGTCTTCTTTATCTTTTTTGCACTTTACTCTATCAATGCACTTTACTCTATTAATGCACTTAAGATCGCAGATGACGGAATTGACGACGTCATCTTCAAGATTCTTGCACTTCATAGATATGCCGGTCCATCCGGCAAATGATTTTCTATTGTTTTCTTGACCAATGATCGTGCAATTATGACTGGCAAGAATTTCTCGATCTCTCTCGTTGGGTAACTGCCGTAGAAACTTTCTATATAAGCTCTTTGGCCTTTTCGCAGATTCACCCGTCGACAATAACAAGATTACAACTAAAGATACGACCGATATTCTTTGGAATAATGGAACCAACATCATATTTTCCGATGAATCTTTGAGGCCTTCTTTCAACTTGACAGTGGTAGAATGTTGCTGATAATGATACCATACTGTCTTAATATATAGTCTAACTAACCTAAGTTAATTTTCCAAGGATGCAAACTAGGGTATTGGATCATTATAAAGTAGTTTACGCGAAAATTGAATAGCGACCGCAGTCGCAGTACCGATAGGGACTTCCCCATTCGAGGTAAAGTTTAAAACTTATAAAGCCGGTACGTCGAAACTTGTATTAGTTCAGCATACATATTTTTTTGGAGTGCATTATCGATAAATATCACAATTATTTGCCTTTAAGTTATTGACATTGGTATTTTGCAATACACTGGTTTGGTATTTGACCATGGCCAATGTACACTACGATTATAGTTAGTTACATATTAACCATTTCTTTTTAAATCATTGCTCGTCTAACTCACTTGTATGAATTCCCCTAATCTGCTACAGCTGGTTTAAACAGCTAACAACATTACACGTGTAGGTATAATTGTATTAACCACAATAAGTTTTTGTTGCGTATTTTGTTTAAATTGGCTTGGTATGTGATCAATTGTAATTATTGTTTTGATTTTAATTAAATGAAAGAAGAGATTATAGGTTTTACGAAGAATGTATAAAAATAAGATTATTAGGTATCTACATAGTATTTATCGGTTGTCATCAAGACTGACACATCTGCAAGCGCGTGGTATTTTTCATGAAGTGAATTGCGTCACCGGTTTCGCTTTTTTAACGTCATTTCGGTCCTTATGGGCCACCCAAATTGCCCAGAACTTGATAATTAGAAACTTCGAGATAACATTATCTAACTGCTGGATATATTATCAAGATATACCGAAACCGATATTTTCGTTGCCCAAGTTAGGAGAAAATCGTTTTTTTTTCTAGTGGAAGTTACCGAATCGGATTGGAACTTATAGAATTATGAGTTCCCTTCGGTATTCCGATTGGAACACATTTTGATTTTATTTTGAGATAACAATATCATGAAGGATTATAAGCCATGGAAATTTCTCCCGGTGGTAAAATAATCAAAGTTAAACTTTTTCCATAAATTTAACTTCATTCGAGCATACCGGTTAGGAATTAATGCCTGTTTAAATCAAAGAAAAAAACAAATCAATTTTAAATCCTTGAAGATAATATGGTAAAGTTGTGTAGAGATTATAAAGTGAAATTCTAGACAGACCCAAGAATACATAAAAGAACCCCGTTCGTGTGAGACACAGCTCCGAATTACCTGC
>CH002710.1:2995-21734 GCA_000149265.1 Ciona savignyi
TCTAATTTAAAATCATTATTTTTGGCGAGTTGTTTCCATATTTATTAATTTCACACATTTAAATCACTCTTTAATTCCACTTGCTTTTATTACCTCCCGTGAAAAGTACTAACCAGAGTGTTTTTTTTACAATATTGTAGGTTAATACATTTTTTATTTATTTAAATGAATAACAAATACAGTATTGTGCATGTGCTTAAGCTGTACTTAATGTCTTTTGATAGTTGGTTTAACCAAAAAGTATTTTTAGAAACGATTATTTTGTTTTCAGAAACAAATTTTCCGAAGTATTCTATTTTGTGCGCACCGTCATCATCTAGTGGTAGAAACGAAAATAAAGAAACAAAATTTATGTTTCTAAAAAATATTTTTGTTTCCAGTAACAAAAATCGCAAATTAGAAACGAAAATCGCCTTTTAGAAACGAAAATTTGTAAATGCATGCAAAAGGATAGGCGCTACCGTTCCCATTCACGGGGATAAACATGAATATCACTATCCTATCCTATCCTATTTAGTATATTGAAACTAGGCCTATATATTTGGTAAATAAGTGAAAAATGCTAATCAACCTACAAACAAATAATTACATTGCTTGGCTGGTATAGCCAATATACTTCGTTTACAGTGAATGGATAATAAGTGTTAATTAGTAAGTCTAGAACCTGTGGTGAATCGCTGGTTAGACCAAAATGTTATTCGTTTTTTTTATATGTTTATTCGTAAACTATAAGCGTACGTGTTTTTTTCCCGGAAAAAATTCGAGTTGTTATTTACTACCTAGTACAGCGATTTAATTGTTGCCATAGTAGCCTTCCCTGTTTTAAACGGAGTTCCCACAATTAAAATATGCGTCCATGTGATCTTTAATCGGAACCTATATATATTTGTCATATATTGTCACGTTTTAATGTAGAACATTAAACCACTTGAATGATCTGATGTATTGCAATGTCGAAGTTAATAAGTTACAGTGCGTATGTAGTCAGTGCCAGTAACCAGAGTAAGGACATAAGTCAGACATCACTTAATGCATCTGGAAGGACAACATAGGCTATAGTTTCAGCTCCGCGACGAGCAGTCAACCCATGCCACTGGCCGAGTAAATCGCAACAAATAAAAAAGCAGGCGTGCTGTTGACCCATGCTTGCAGAAACAGTTGCCGTGTCGTCAAAATGTTCGGTGCACTTATTCGTTGTTAACACCCTTCAAATTATATTTTCATTTTATACACATATGCCTACAAGGTTTCATTGCCTGGTTTTAACACACAATAAACCAAACAGTTGGTTTTACATTCCAAAACGTTTCGCTACCTGCAGACCCACTACTGTCTTGCTGATTGAGTTAAACGAGATAACAACCCCGATGATCTGATGAAGTAAAAGTACTGTTACAGGAATGTTTTTTTCACATACGATTTACCTTTTTTTCGCAGACATACTAAGTTTCACACTTAAAAAAAATTAAATTTTACCCAACAAATAGGGACATAATCGGCATTTTTAACTTCAAACCTATTCCAGCTGTTTGATTTTATAAAAGTGTCAACTGTCTTAATTATGTTACTCCATACAGGTGTGATGTAAGTCACATTAGGCCTATCCCACTTACTATTTTTCATATTGTCGTGCAACACTAAATGTTCTATGCATTAGGCTTTAAAATCACGGTGCCAACTAGGAAGTACTTATATATATATAAAAGCGCCCGTGACAACCAACAACAAATAACCAATTTAATCCCAACTTTCAATGCTGCAACCACCAGTACAATATAAACACAGGATTTCGATAAGGTATAGGTTTAATAGTGAAGCATTTCTATTCTATTATTTCAGAATACAAGTGTACAGCATAAGAAGAATTAGAGATGTTAATTTAGAAAGTGGATACTACTCTATCCTTTACCACTGTGTCTTGGCCCTATGTACAATGAAAGGTGCAAAGATAATTAAAGTAAGTTATTAAACATTTATACATTATTTAAAGCTGCAGAAATAATTGCACAAATCTGGTTTAAACAATTCAAAAGTTTTTGTTAGCAAAGTTAAAACCATTAACTAGAATAAATCAGTCCAACGGAACTTTAATTTTGGAATTATCTGAGACTATGTACTGCATGTTGCAATTAAAAGACAACATACAAAGATATAACTTTCTCCAAAGAACAGGTTTATTGTGGAGGATAGTGATATGGGGGTTGCTGATTGTAGCCACCAAGATTCGGTGTGTTTTGTGGGGGTTGGTAATTTCCAGGTTGTACTGGGTAACCAGGTTGAGGGGGCTGAGGGGGGTAAGCAGGGTACCCCTGTGGAGCATAACCTGGTTGTGAAGGGTATGCATATGGTAAATGTTGAGGGTAAGGGGCAGGTCCTGGGGGAGGACCATACCCAGGAACAGGGTAAGGGGTGTAACCTGGGTGAGGGGCACCTGTAGGATATCTGAAATATAAATATTTTTAATTTTAGGATACATATTTTAAATTTGCACTAATTTGGTTAAAAAGACCCACCCATATGGATCTTGACGCTGAGTGTATTGCGGGGCAGATGGGACATTCTGAGAAGCAACTGTGACAGTCGGGGGAGGTACAGATGTCGGTGGAGTTTGTGAAGGTATGTTTCTACAAATAGGTAATCCAACATTGTCCATTAGAAATGATACTTTTTAAATTTGCAAAATTATGTTTCTCACCTTGGTGCTGGCTTCGGTGGTTGTTCTTGTGAAGGAAATGTGTTTCCTGGAGATTTAGGTGGCGGTGGACGAGCAGGGGGCTTCTTGACTTCGGCATATACATCCTGTTGTTGGTGGTACGCAGGCACACTGGGTGCTTCGCTTGGTTGACCACTAAGTATTGTTTTCTGCAGATCTCTGGAAATCAACACTTATTAGTTAATAGCTACTGATTCTAATTGTATTACAATATTTCCTTATAAACATGGTATAAACACGCACTTTAGTAACTCTTCTTTTTCAGTTTTTCTTGCAAAAACAAAGTCGCTGCACTTAGGTTGCAGTTTCAACAACAACTCGGTAAGATCACCATAAAACTTATTTCCTTCCTGTAACAAATGTTTTTTTAAAAGTAACCACAACAAAAGGAATACACTTCATGTAATTATAAAGAGATAACAACCGCTTATTGTATAAATGTCGCATTCAATTTAGTATTATACAGCCGATTATATTTTACACCTGTGTAGAGTATTATCTTTGTTTATTGTATATATGGTAGAATTCTCAGTACAATTGCTTTCCTATCAGAAATATGTTATTCTTTTAAACCTTGTAAAAATAATAACCTTAGAAAGCATCAGGGAAATTAAGAACAACCAAATTGTGTTGTATTTAACGTCTTATCAAAAATCATGTTTCAAACAAGTATTGAGAGAAAACAAAAAAAAAAGAACCTGCAGATGAGCTGTCAGCTCCATGTATTTATCAAATGCAGCAGCGATTGTTTTTAAAACTTGCTCCCTTTTATTTTGACCACCACCACTTTTTAACACAGAGAACTGCTCATTTGCTCGCTGTAAAGTGATTGGTAATAAAGGACTTTGATGAGAGAACCCGAGACACTAACCAATTTATAAAAAGTTATAGTAAATTAACAATCAAACAACAGATAAACTAAGGTAAATAAGACATTTCATATTTGGTGTTGTGAGATTGTGGTACACTATTTTCTAAACAAATAATTATTTTTCAAACTTTTCACTAAGTAATGATTTTTTTTACTTTACACTTAAGTTTTGATTGATTCTAACCACTAAATGATAGTCAAACGAACTATTGTAGAAAACTCCTACATGTATTCCAAATCCAACTACCTGCAAATTGGCGAGAAGTGATTCTTGCCTATCACCTGAATCATTTACTTGCTCTATTAATGGTTGGTAGATCCGATTAAGTTCTTTTGGTGAAATGCTGTCTTCATTTAAACAACCTTCCTCAGCTAGAATCTAAATATATACATATATATATACTTTGCACAATTATTTGTACTTGCAACATAATAATTATTGCACATTTTATACTGTCACTGCTTTTACGACACACCATCCATTTGTGTGAATAACAGACTGTTCACTTAAGAAGACTGATTCATGTTAAACAGCCATCAAGAAAATAATAAATGTTATATTTCCCTAACTTTATCAGCATTTTGATGTGGTGAAATAGTATTATCTACATTTATTCGCTTTCTTTGGTTAAGATTTTTTTGTGGTTGATTTCTTCCTGCATAACGTACAAAGTGATATTTTAGTTGAAGATGGTTCATATAAATTCTTACCCTTGTAAACTTGTCAGTCATATCATATGTGGTTGTTCGGAGTTCTGTCTCCATAACTTCCCTTTCAGCTTTTATAGTTCCCACTTGTTCGCACAGCTGCTTTAACTCTTGAACAACCTAATTGTTGTTAAGATTCAAATATTTAGTACCAAACCAAATGCAGTATTATTCAAACTGCCTATCCA
Source organism: Ciona savignyi (assembly GCA_000149265.1). Classification (NCBI taxonomy): domain Eukaryota; kingdom Metazoa; phylum Chordata; class Ascidiacea; order Phlebobranchia; family Cionidae; genus Ciona; species Ciona savignyi. Next base: position 7,476 of record CH002710.1, read on the forward strand.
TAAGTTTAAACTAAAACTAAACTCACCGGGTGTCCTTTCAAAGCAGCAAGTGGACTAGAGGATGGAACAGCGTTCTTCAATTTCTCAACAGGAAGACACAAAAGCTCGATACCAACCTTATTATCAGTATATTTCGCTCGAATTATCCCATCAGCTTTCTGAGCATTCTCAATGATTGTTTGATATTTGCTCATTTCTATAGATAGAAGGTTTATGTTTAATATTTTAACAGCAAATTGTTATTTTAAGATGTATGTAAGAAAAGGATATTTAAAACGAATTTTAGACTCAAGTGTCTATCAAAAGAGATGGTTAAACCAGATTCTCTAATTGTATGTTAGAGGAAACCGGATTAAATCCAAAACAAATTAGATTGATGCATAAAAAAGGCGCATGTAGGTTAAAGTGTATTAATAAAGTTTGTTACTAATATTCCCTTCCAATAATAAGGGTCATAACAGATAAATTGTGATTCAAACAGCTAATATTGATCAGATTTTACAGAGGACATGAGATAAGGTTTGGTGCAAGAGTTTACAACTTGTAATATGTATTTTAAAGACCAAATGGAAACCTGTATTTAAAATTAAAAGTTGTGGATACTTTAAAGTTAATTTGGTGTGGTATATACTCTGATCTGAATTTAGAACTAGTCATTATCACCATAGAGATTAAACAAAATGTTAGTACATACCATATAATTGCATTCTGGACATATTTACATAACTGAGTTACCATAGATATAGACTTAACATAATTCAATGGCAACTGCAATCCTTAAACAATGAAGTAATTCGACTATACAGTAGAAAATAATTTAGGTTTGTAATAAACATTCTATTTTACATCATTTTAATTTCATAATATGATTATTTTATCATTTGAACCCAACCCAGATGACCCCATGTTTTCCTACATCAGGAAAGGAACCTGAATATATTATTACATTCATTATTAAAGAACTTTTATTTAAACATACCCAACATAACAAAAACAGGTGGAAAGCATACACAGCACTGCATAAAATACCGGCACCCGAAACCAGTGAGGTCATCACTGGGCGGATTTAGGTATATGGACCAGATTTTTACAACGAAAGTTGACTTTTAACAAACATTTTTAGCGACCTGTGGCAAGTAGGGATTCACTAGATTTAATCCGGTAGATATTCCGTCCAAAATTCACGCGCTATCCGGCAGCTCTGGATATCATGCTACATACCGATAATAACTCAAAAATGTCGAAATCGTAACTTAAATTCAACTTTGCTAGCACCAGCGTCAATCAAATCTCTGAGAGGCTACGTCGCCTGGATCCTTGCACACCGATTTGCTGAGTTGACAATTCGGAAAATTTAATTAGATAACTATAGGGAGCGTGTCCATAAATCGCATGTATTTCTTTATTTGGTATATTGTATTTTGTTGATTGGAACTGTAAACCTATCATATTTCGAATCATTATCTAATCCAAATCAGATAGATAATGTCTAGTATTCTAACACTGACGTTGGATTCAGGATTTGCAGTTTTTTTTGAGCTAGTGGAATGTGTTGTATTTTCGTATAATAGAAATATACAGAATACTTAGTTTTTGTTTATATTGTTAAACTCCACTAAAATTAAACAATGTACATTAAGTGTTATGCCATATGCCTTAGCTTACAAACTACTATCAAGAAACTGGCTTGTGTCCAACACACCTTCGCGCCATCGCCCAAATAAAAGTAACTTTCATCCGAATTTTCACTTGGTAACAAAAGCCGGATTTTGTGATTATGCAGTACTGGGCAAACATAAACAAACAAATATTTTTTATAGTGTAAAAACTGAAAGTTTATAAAGTTTTGTAACATAGTAAAATAAAAATAAATAAATAAAACCCGGTTTAGAAGATACGCTTTAGCATGAAGCAGACTAACAAAATAAATAATATCAAATTTTTAGGTTTAATGACTTTCCCAGGTATGCACTAAAACAATCTTGTATCAACATGTTTCGAAACCTTCTTCTGTTGTCAAAACTCAAAAAACAAAATCATTTTGGATGCTAAATATCATGTTACCTTGTCTTAGTGGCAATGTTAACTCGGCAGATGGCTTTCGCCTCCATTTCTCCCCAAACTTCTCACGAAGCTCAGCATCTGATGACTGCTCATCGTTTAATATTCGAACACACTGTAAAAAACACAATATACAGTTATTGTCATATTTATAGACAACAATAATAATATTAAGTTTCATGTTAGCGTATTGTTAAATCCAAAAGATAAATGGGCATGAGATTATTTGACTGTTGTCAATGAGAGAGAAATCCCAAGCAGTTAATGGACAAGAATAAAAGATTAACATGTTCGGTTGAGAAACATATAAACAGTTTTGCCTCGGTTAAAATCTGTTGGTTCCGGTCTAGTGACTCAGGTAGAATCTGGAGAAGCTGGTCAATAGGAACAACACCACCCTTATCAATGACCACCCGAGATTTGTCGATAATCGATTGAGGAAGATCGCTGCCAGACATGTCTTCAAGAGCAGCAGGAAGATTAAATGATGACATCACCCTGTTTCAAAGATATCAGCAGAAAGTTAAGACATTTCTTGATTAGAAATTTTGTTTATTCATATAATTATAAATTGTATACTTAAATTAATCATTTCTGCACAATCCATTTTAACAAACTACTTCAAGAACATTTTATGAAACAAAGTACTAATACTGTTGCAATTAATATTAAGTAAGTTTGCGTATATGAAGTTACACAACATATATTTATGCAGTAAGTGGTGTAAGGTACAGCCGTGTATGCATGAGCTACTGTTTTTAAAACTAAACTACTTACACTAATTATAATTAATATATCAGTTTTCGAATAAGTTTTTCAAAAGCACTGTGCGAAATAAATAATAATTTTTCTTAACTAACAAACATAATGCCAATGATAAAAACTAATCATAGGAGACCCACATCTGTTTTTAACTTATTTAGCAATACATTAAATTTGGACCATTCCTTTGATACAAAAACACATACCCATTTATGAGGTTGTTTAATTCACGAATTCGTTCTATTTCCCTGTCCACCAACTCCTTCCGCCGAGCACTATATGCTTCCACAGCGTTGTGGACAGCAAGTGGCACAAGAGAGCTGAACAAATCTAAATATTTCTTCCCGTTATCAACAATCTTTTTTGACATGACTAAACTATTCTCTAAACTTGTATGCTGTGCCTACAATATTATATTGCACAAAGTTTACATACTTTTGTTATAATGTTAGTTAAGGGGTTTTCTTTATCAGTAGCACATATCCACTACATATTACGAGCAAATAAAATTGCACAAATCCCACCTGTGAATTTCATGCTGAGGTTTTCATTTTTATTAAAAGCTTTAGCTTTTGCAATTGGTGCTTTTCCTATGACAGGCACACTAGATGCTTTCGGTATGATGTCGTTGTAGATGAAATTATTGTCTTTCTCTGCTGCCTGTTTTAAATGATTGCATAGAAAAGTATAGTGAACAAGTGACATATGAAGTTAACTATTGCATTTATTTAAATACAAATGTTTTATTTTTTACTTCTTTTGATTTTTTCTTTATATAGTACCTTCAAAATTTCAAAGGTTAAGATAATAAATTCTACATGTGGTTTACAAATACTTATTATCACATTGTTCCTATGTTATGATTTAGAAGAATGTGTACCATCATAATCTACAACTACTAAAACAGCTGGGGTAGCCCTTCCTTTGATAAAGACTGACACAAATTGACTGCTCTAAGTTTACTATCGCTATCCAATTGCATTCATGTCACTTTCATTATCAATTAAGAGCAAGAACTGGAAAGGCAATTTAAAATCTCCAACTTGTTAGCTTAGTAAAAGAATTCGCATTTTAAAGCAAAAAACGTTAAGCGATCAACCCTAACTACCAATAAGACCAGCGGTTCTCCACATTTTTTATTTCTAGGCAAAACTCGATACGTAAGAATTATGCCAGCGCAGTTACGTAATTCCCATAATTGCATAATTTTTATGAAGTCATCGTTGTTTAAACAAATAACCAAAAATTGTTGTGTTTTAGGATGCATTTTGATGGTAGATAAAAAGAATAAAAGTTAACTACTGACACTTAAAGTTCTAAACTAAACTGTTTGTTCGTTCTGAGTGGAAAAAAATACACTAGTTAACAAACTGCAGATTGTGACCGTATTTACTGACATTTTGATTATTCCTACAGGTGGTTCGTATTTTACTAAAACAAAAAATAAACAACCATTGTACCAACGGTGCTCGGGTTAAACAGTTTGCGTGTTTACACCATGTATGCTTTGTAGTGCTCTAGCGCCTCGGGTGTTATAGTTGGGCAAAAATGTCCAACACTAGAGTTGTTCGAAATAAAATTTCCAAAATTTCTGAAAATTTATTTTTTGATACAAAGTTGCTCAGAAACACATTTCCTTTAAGTATATTATAATTTTGGTTTGTTGACATCATCAAAATAATACTACGTCACTTATTTCATGTTACAGGTCTACCCATCCCGAATTTTTGTTTTGTTTTTTATATTATAAAAAATGTTAAAAAGAAACTTACGATTCCTATCGAGTCTTCCTAAAGATACTCAAAAACCCCCAAAAATGTAAATTAACTGGTAAGATCACATCCGGGACATCCCAAAAGGGGAAACTATTTCTACTGCTATAGAAACAATGATTGAAATAAGCACTTTGGGCGTAGTAAAGATATAACATATAGCTTTCCAATGAGACCAGACAGGAAATTTTAAAGATTTTTTATTTGGAATGAGCACATGTCAAAAAAGCTAAATTTGGTTTTTAAACTTGTTTTTAAAGGGTTAAGTTACTGAGTCATAATGGGGTACGCCCAAGAATTGTTTACATCTAGAAGTGTGGTCCTTTGTTAAGCTACAGTTTAATACATGAGCAGGACTTTGTTAAAATGGGTTTTTCTGAGCACACTGTGTTTTGGAGTGTCAAGATAAAAGATTAGACAAATCTTTTTGACAATAGGTACATAAGAAAGATCCCAAGAATTTTTGTATTCAAAATCTTCCTATGTGCTGAATTATAACTGCTGCCCCCTTTCAAAAGAGTCGTACAATTGTAATTAAACGATGATTAAAAAATTAAGCTAAGCTTTAATAAGCTTTTTTGCATATGACGACACTTAAGTTACTGAATGGTTTTTGTGACGAGATACCGACATTGCCAATCAAATATAAAAATTGGAGAATAAGGTGTTGTAATAGAGAAGAACAAATAAAGTATATTTACATCTTTTTCTGATCCAATTATTTCACAGAATTGTTTTCCATTGAAATTGACAAGCAGTTCTGATGAATTTTTGTACAAACTTCTTGCACTAGGTTCTATCATCTGAATAAAACAACCACATCTTTAACGAGTAAAAGTACCCAATATTCGAGCTTTGCAAAACTATCCTTGAAATTTTGAACTTAAATTCTTGTTTAAAAGTACTAGAAAGAAAAAACGGAAACAATTAATAATAACATATTCTACAAGAAAAACATTACCCGGTATCTGGCAATAGCTTCTCCAAATCTTTTGTCTGCATTCGCTGCTTTGGCTTGCTGGTGTTGAGCATAACACTAAACAGGAAGAAAAATGCCAAGGTCAGAGTGAAATAATAACATCCCAAAATAATTACATTTTTTAAGTTGTTATGAAAGAAAAATACAAAAAGGGACAGAAAAAAATATCATTCTATTGAATTTTCTTGTTTATTGCATGTAATCTGTCTTGTCGGATTTGTGAACAATCCATGCAAGTCTCATCTGGCACACTTCTCAGTTTAATACATAGATATTTATTTATATAAATAATATTTCACATTGTTTCTGCAGCAAAAAAATGGATCAACAGCACAGTTAACAAACAAAAGTGGTGTTGGTATATGCTTGTGCATCAATGCAAGTGTGCTGGCAAACTAGCGATTTATCTAACTACACAGTCAACTATCCAATAAAATGGACATTTATTTACAATCATTGTTTTAAAACATATTAATGTAATTTTTATCCCTAAAGCCAACATTTGCACTGACATTACATCAAAACAAAATGATTATTCGTTGCAAGTTTATGTTTATTACCGCAGCTGTTGATTACACAAAGGATCGGGAGAGCTCTATTGCATAAAGTAGAATCATTTATAAAAATGATAACTGAGTAAAGGGTCATTCCATTATAAATGAGCAAAAGAAAGTTGAAAAGTACATCGTAGATTTTGCTACGATTTTTAGACAATGTACCTACACCTAGAAAAATAAGTAGGACAAAATTTTGAGGTCGCAACTCCAAGCAGTTCAAAAGTTACGGCAAGATGAAAAACTGGCCACACAAGGGCTTACTGTTGCTAAGTATGCCTACTTACAACTTTTAATTGCCGATATCTTGAAAAGTAAACCATGTGAAACGCTGAAACTATGTATTAAGGTATGAGGAAGTTGAATTTCACATCGAATTTATCCTTAGTGCATTATAAAATAGTCAAAATTAGTTTTTATAATTATTTCCACCACCCAGACGCTAGAGGGGGTAGCTTCTGTATGCAAGACAGTTTTTAGATGCAATCTTTTTTAAAAGTTAGAAGAAGCTTAAATCTTCAAGCATTTTAAAAATTAGCTTTGCCAACTTCAAGATAACTTTTTGAGACCAAAATTCCCATGTGCACATTTTTTTTTTCAATTTTCCATGTGCACATTCATACTATATAATCTATCACTTTGTTTTTAAAACAGCTTTATTGTTACAAAAATGAGTAGATTCCAGTTAATTCTTTATCTTCACTAACTCGTTTGTAACCCAGACAGTTGAAAGCCAACGAAACAAAATGGTGAAAACTTCTTGTGCCTTTGATTGTTTGCCGCAGAGCATATCGCTGCTCTAGAAGTGCTCTTTTCTGTACCAACGAGTCTTTCAGGATAAAATTGAATGTTATTCCTTTTATAGTTGCGTTACAGCAGCGGTAAGAATTGGGGTACTAGCAGTTTTTATTTGCCAATTTGAAGGGCTAACACCGGCTTAACAGTTTCTCTAATCCCCTCACATGGAGATTTTTCATGCGAAGTAGAAAAAAAAAGACTAATCAACATTACAATCGCAAAAGTAGAAACAAACATTTAAAGTGTTCTTTTAGTTTTTATACTGCCTGCATATCCTTCAAAAAAGTACTCATTTTTTGTATATTTGTGTATTTGATTCGGATCAGGCAGACCCAGTTGCTTTTGCAGCTCATACACAAACTAAGTATCATGATTAAGGTCGTCTGATATAAAACAAAATAAGTGAGAGTGGAGATGTTCACTCACTTTGTAATATACAACAACAGGGTGGATTGTTACATTGGCTGGTGTTCCAATGAAAACTTAAATTTCATCCTGTACTGAGGAATTTATAATTTTTTTTACAAAATCAGTACAATTAGATTGTTCTTAGGTAAATTTTCTTTTCTGTGTTTTAAATACTTTCCCTTGCACCTGACAATGAAAGAGTGCGCTGCGCTATCAACCCGTCAATAGAATTTGTAAGAAGATGAATAAAATCATTACTGTAAGCAGAATGGTCCACTCTTGTTGACCATTCTTCTGAGTTTTACTGTTGGTAAGTGATCAAGTCCCCTCCTTTGCAATCCTCGTACAAATTATACCAAGATATTGATGTAATACTTCAAAGCCGGGCAGTTTGGACACCGATGAATCATGCACAATCTTGATTCCTTGATAATTGGGACCCTGCTGGGACTTAACTTGACCTAGTTACTATTTTTCTAATTAAGCTAATTTTTAAACTGCTTGAAGAAGAAGCTTTTTCTAACTTTTAAAAAAGAGTGCATATCAAAACTGTCTTGCATACAGGAGCTATCCCCTCTGGCGGCGGGGTGTAACGTATCGCAATAACCCTTATGTTAATAAACTTGGGAAATTCTTAAAAAATCTAAACTAAACGTCTTTAACAGATTGAAATGAGTTTCTTGATGACAATAAAACTACAGTTTGTCTTTTAACAGACTTGTATTGAAATCAAATTTATTTATTATTACTGCAATAAACAGAACTGATGTGTAAAACTTAACCACGCTTTATACCTACTGAAGGAATAAGCCATGTAAGTATAGTTCATAAATATTACATTCGTAACGTTTTTTTGGTTAACTTTAATTACACAAAACACCATTCACAAGTTGATTTTTAACATAATATAAACAACCATTCACAGGTTAATTGTTGTTATATTACGTATTACAACGTAAGTTATGCTAAATTTGCAAGTAAAGAAGTTATCCTGCAAAAATCCATATGTATTATTACATTACATCACAATAAAAAGTGTTACTAGGTATGCTCGATATAACAATGAGTTTTTTGAATGCTTAAACTCTATTTTTCTGATACTTAAAAGAGTCAAGACGCATTTTTAAACAAAATTTCACTGATAAAATAGTACGCCTGTGGTACAATAATCGCGATTCCAGTTTATTAGTATTTTCGCAGCGTAGTATCGTGATTATCGATATATCGTTGCATGATCTCATTTAATTAATGGAACTTTGAATAGTACTGATTGTGACAACATATATGTTAGCTAACATTTTGATAAAAATGATTAACCGATTGCAATTGAAGATTAAGTTACAAAGTATCTGGCACCCCAATTTCTATATTATACTTCTTTGTTGCTTACCAAAATTTAAGGCGAACATAACAATAGTATATCATTTACATGATGGGTTTTGAAATAAACATAGTCGTCTTTACTATGCTGTTTGTATTCAAGAAAATCCGAAGCTAGAAAAGGCTTCAAGATGTCGAATTAATTGTTTGTCAGGAATCATTTTTATCATTATTTAGAATAGACTTAACCTTATTAAAAGCAATAGCTATCTTTCAGGCTGAAATAAAAGTAAGGAATACATGTTAAACTATGTTTATGATTTAAGTTTTCTCCACATTAATTTTTTATAAGAATAAGCATATAAAAAGAGGTGCAATTTTGAAAAATGTGGATTGTTGCACTAATAATATACTTATTACTTATACCAAAACTGTGGTATTGAAATAAGTAAATAATATTTAAAAATGTTCTATTCCGTATCTGTTTTGCTTTTGCCACATGTAAATTTATATAAATCTAACCTGAAATAATTCCTTCTTTGCACTACACAATGATTGCACAGCACCAAGTGAGTAGCTACTATCAGCTTCAACAAGTGCCTTTGCAGCTTCCGAATAAAGATGAGATGTCTGCATCGCAACTTTTGCCAAAACTTCTGGCTTCTTGTTTACTGTGACAGAAACTCAATAAATTGATACTTTAGGAATAGTCTACGCTCGCTAATCGGCGTAGAAATATAGGAAACCAAAATAACGTTAAAAACAATTCGTTGTATTGACTAGATTTTAAGCCTAATGACGCAATATTTAATGGTATCAAAACGCCATTTTATTGTAGTAGGTGGGAAGTAGCGTTTTATTTGTGGTTGCTTTTACTAATTAAAGTGTAACTTAGACGTTATCAAGGACTATGCTTCCTTTTTTCGGACCATAGTTTTAATACCCGCTATTCTTCAACATTTTTAGATAGCGACTTTGCACAAAAAAAACGATTATTAATGCCAATTAGTAATCAAAATAACGAACGCATTTGACAATACAGTAGATGACGACTTCCCTCTTAATCGTTTTATTGATCAAGAAAAGTGTTAAAATAAATTCGTTTAAAACAGAATTGCAATTAGTAAGTGATCTAAAAAACTCACAGCATTTTTTTGCCTTTTGCCTTTGGCAAAAGTCCATGGCAAACCCCACGGCAATTGCCTTTTGCCGTGGGGAATTTCGAGAACTGATAACTTGACCTATTCCTACCAGGGATATTTATTAAAACTTAGTTTTAACTTTACTGCACTATTAAAACGTTAATGCCTCCGAATGTGAAGAGTGGTGGGCCTGTCAGCAGATTTAGGCTTTGACGAGTCAAAATTGAAGTAACCCCCCAAATTTGTTTACTTTTATAGGTGGTGTATCTATTAGACTTAAAAACACACATCCAACTAATGTGTCCATCTATCTGTATTAAGTCTAGTTGCAGAATGGAAAGTTTGCTGAATTATTTTCAGGTACCAACATAAGAAAAACAATTGTTCATTTTATTGGCATTAAGTACAAGGATGCAAATAATGTCTCCCAGTGTAGACCACTAGATGTTTACCATTCATGTATTTTTGTGAACCGATCAAAGAGCTTTGTAAAGTTGGGAGTTGCCAAAATAATTAAAGGAACAAACTAAAGCTTTAAACTTAATCACATGCTTGTTTTTCTGACCACAAAAATACAAGAGCCTACATCGTCAACCGCACAACTTATGGCAGTTTTTTATATGTTCAGTGATAGCGGTGTATGAGAGACTGTCTGTCACATTTGCCTCCATTTGGTCTTATTTGAACTTTATTTACTGAGGCCGGCGATGAGTTTATAAAGCTGAGTGTTGCTTAGAAACATAACGTAGAGTTAAGACATATTTGAGTGGAGTAATATTTCTTGGGGGTGACCGGAAAACGGTTTAAGAACGATAATCCATATACTCGAACACTGAACACCCATGACAGAATTGATGAATACAGCGAGAAGAAACTGGTGGCTAAAAGTTGCCCACAAAAAGAAACCATGCTGTGGAATCTTATAGAGGGCGCTCTTTAGCACCTTTTTATTAGTTATAACTTCAGCTTTATCATATGTATGACGCATTTGTGGGTATATCCAAGTGTAATCTTCTGTTATTTAAGAATTGATACAAATAACCAATAGATGACCAAACCCAGGTAATTTTGAAAGCATATATTTACATGTCATCTGTTGCACTCATAGGCACCAAGTTAGCTGGTGCGCAGGTGCCGCGCACCCGCACATATTTGCATGCTTTAAAAAAATGTTTTTTCAGTTGAGATGGATATATATTTTTGATCATATTTTAGAAATTAAATAGTTTTGTAAAAACAGATATTTAATTGTACGATTTCAATCGATACACCAACTGCCAAACGATAACGTTGGTTCAAAACGGACCATGCACTCACTGCATAACGTCCAATTTTTTATCTTACCGCCACTTATATCACTTGCATCTCCCCGAAAAGTGTAGACGTGTTTCTTTATGATGATGCGTGCAAATACGATGTTGCCCGTGAGCCCGCGGTTACAAGAAGAAATGGGTAAGTATTTCTTCATTAAAACTCGTACGGTCGGCGGTTGGTGCAGGACAAAACATGAATAAATTTCATAAACTTAACAGTTTATTCAAGTTTATTCAACGATGTATTCACTCCATTGGTGAGTATTCAAATTTTTGTCTAAATCTGGATTTTGATTCAATCGTTTTACGGCACATCAAACCTAACCGATTTAGTTTATTTATACTTCCTTATTTAAATGAATAACGAATTTTAAAATTGCACCAAATATTACAAAAGATACGTAACCGAAATGTCTACGAATAAAGTAGACACAAAAAAATAAGGTTATTATCACTGAATTTGTGAGCAGAAACCAGATGCGGAAAAAAAACAAGTTAAACAGCATTTATCAATGTTCACTTTCTGCATAACAATATCCTTTATTTTGTCATGAATCCCACGATTCCTTTGTCTTTAATAGGCAAAGTATGCAACAGCCGCCATTTTTATAAAACAAAGTAAGTGCGTGTTATACCTTATATTGAGAACCAGAAGCAAAAATATAGTCTATAAAGTTCTTATAAGTAGCAACTGTTTTAGTGCGCTTAGGAATAATTAAATTCGTAAAAACGGAGCATTAGTTACAGCGCGATGGAAATATTTTAAACTGCTTTGTAATCGAATCCGAATGCATTGTATTTTATTTCTTCTTTTTAGAGCAAATTAAGTAGGCATATCATGTCAAAACGCCAAAGACGGACATTTATTAGTTATTTCAGCACAGCAAAGCAAACCACGGCGACCATGACTTGTCATAAAACAGAAGACCGTTATTCTGTTTATTAAGTATCGTTGGCCTTCTGCGCTGGCAGGGAGAGAACAAATTTTTACACGTCGCTTATTTATTAACGTTGAAGTTTTTAAGAATCTGTTACCTCTTATTTAACCGTGCTTAGTTCGCTTTGCCATTAAGTCAGCCTGAAAGACAGTTATTTTGAAGATATTTCAGTGAAAAACCCATGCACTCACAAAAAATTCTTGCGCGAGTTTTGTTTTCGCACCCTTGCGCATTTTAGAAACTTAACGTCTATGGTTGCACTCAATCACTCTCAAGTCTTATCACATATCATTTTTATCAGTTTGTTTAACCATTAAACAAATTTACAATATGCTTACATGCAGGATCAGAACTGGCTTTATCATAAAAACACTCTTGCGCCTGACCCAGCATCACACAGCTATAGGCGTTTAGAACTTCAACAGTTAAATCGGTAGTGCTTTGGTTGTTTCCTACAACTGACAACACTTTTTCCTTGATATAGCTGAAAATTCCAGCTGATTCCTTAAAACCAAATAATAAAAATTAAATTTAACTTAACATATTATATCTTAATATATACAGTACTTGGAAATATTTGGCAGCAGTTTTTAGACCATCGTCAGTTTGCAAATTGGCCTCACTACCTATTTGTGACATAAGAGCTGCAATGTTATAAAGGACACAAAGTCGCTCAAAATCGCCATCCGAGATACCTGAAACAAAGTATATATATTAGTGCATGATGAAACTAGGAGCTTTCCGAATAAATGTTGACTCATTTTTCTGGTACAACTGAATATACAATGTACGATACATGCTTTTGAAAGCAGGGTTCTACATAATGCTTTAAAGAGCAGTAACAATTTTTCTTATACTTGTTACATAACAAATAGAAACTTTGTATTTAATTATAATAGTGTACAATAACTACACTTCATGGCCATGAAGACTGATTATTGGGGGACGAGAATCGCATCTGATGTCCGACATCATAATGATTCTATTTGACTATTCGTTTCCAGCCAAATATTGGTTATTTTCAGCAATCATGAATTAAACGAAGAAATCTGGATTCTTGACAAGAAAGTGACATGACATTTGTGATATTTGTCACTTTGGAAATTGTGCAATTATGTCAGATTGAAATTTAACAATAAAGAATATTCAAGATAATAGATCTTAAATTTTAGAGGCTAGAATGAGATAGTTTTTATTGTTGTGGCCAGTTATTTCAGAATTACTTTATAAGATCAAACACAGTGTAGTCCATATTGGGTGTTTAGTATTACTTCAGGGAAAGCATCATTATACGATTATCATGACACCAGACCTGCAATATCCTACATTTAAGGTTGTCATCCTAATTTAAATATACAAATTAAACGTTTTAATTGGCCCTCGATAAACCACTAAAAACATATAATTCTTACTTGTTTTTGGAGTGCTACTAAGAAACTTTCCCTTTTGCAGTGAGTCTTTCCAGGTGAAGCAGACATGAACACCACTACCTTCACAAAAAGGGAATTTTCTAGAACCAGCCACAAGCTGGTCATGATATCTGGAATTGTTGTATAAGCGTTGTTACTCTATATCAAATTAACCAAGCCCAGAACATGCTTTGATTTTTTTCTATAATAAAGATAAGCAAGCCAGTTAGCGTAAGCGTTAGTAGCATAGTAAAGTGAAAGGTTTCCTGCAATTAATGGAGGAAAACTGTATCCAAATTGTTATCGTACACTAGAGCAGTGATTCTCAACTGGTAAGAAATTTCTCCCCATGGAGGAATTTCAGGATTTCAGGGGAGGAAGTTGTGAATTTTATACTTAGTGTTATATGACACTAGGTCATTTTTTTAAAATTTTCGATTGATGACATTTGTTATTATTATGTAGTCCTACTTTCAAACCTATATGCCTGTATAGTGGTTTAGCAGATATATCATGCAGTTCAAATAAATGCATCATTGAATATATGTATTTCCTTTTTCGTCTAGTAGTGAATTGAATTGTGGGTACTTTATACTGTAAGGGAGGAATTAAAAGATTCAAAATAGGCAAAGGGAGGCATGAAAAAGGTTGAGAACCACTGCACTAGAGTAAAATTAAGTGTTCACTTTTCTTACATTTGTCTACCCGGTTATGGAGTCATCACTTAGATACCACTTTATAAAGTATGCTCGTTTTCAATTTAATTGTTGCAAAGCGTTCTGAACATTATTTTGACAATAACT
>CH002709.1:21161-57334 GCA_000149265.1 Ciona savignyi
CATAATATTTTAAACAGCTCAAATGAGCCTAAATCATTTAAACTTGATTCATTTAAAACACATCAATCTATACACAACATCACATGAAACTGAGGCTTACCTGGGGAGAAGGGAGTTGTTGTATTGCTTCTTGCAACATACATTGACCTTCTGGTGAAATATTGTTCCAGTTCAAATCCAGTTCCGATATTTTGCCAACACACCCAGCCAGACATTGTGCTGCGTGGTCATCCAACCTCACATAGCTTCTCACTGTAAGTTTGATCTGTGTAGAACAGGAATGTTAAAACTCCACAATGAATATATTCTTTGAGTTAAATTATATGTTTAATAATCAACTATAGTAACTTATTCAAATCAGGGAGTCACTGTAAATATCATAGTTTATTTAAGAACCATATGAATATTTAATTTAAAAACCATATAAATACCATATGTTCTTAAATACAGTTACCTTGCCCTTAGAATGCTTCACATCTAGCACTGATGTAATGTACTAGTTTACCCGTAATTACTACACTCACAGTAATTCCTTTTTATATTTAAGAACCTTACCATACAGATATTGTAAGAATGTCATGAGATCTCGTGACTGCAGGATGTCCCTCTGTTGGTGGCTGGTTCATAGAAACCACCATTTCATTAATTTATTGTTTATTACAAGTCGGAAACTTGCTTACTAGTTTATTTTATTCTTTATTATGATTATCTTTGTGTAATAACTTTTGTCTCATTGTTTTTATTGCATAGCTGTTATCTAAATCCCAACCAAAATATAATTTAGTGCAATATTGTTTCGCACATGATTTTATTTAATTTGGTAGAAGGATGGTGTACTTATTATTGTAGAAGGAAGGATGTTGGGAACAAAGTTGGTGAAATGATAGTTTTCAAATTGTAACTGAACAAGGAGGCGGCCGGTTATACACAATCGTCTTAACTCATGATAAACATAAACATGAGCTTGCTTAAATTACACTTGCTATCCAAAATACAGGACTTCCAGACTTAACTAGATACTCAGAAAAACGCGGTCTTTGTGGTAAAATACGTCATAATGGGGAAAATTGAAATAATCGAGTGAATTATAATCACGTTTGAAATCGATATACAATGGGGACAATAAATCTTACAGGCATTTTAAATATAAATTTTTAATAAAATAATGGTAACTCGTAGTTTTATACTTGATTAAGGTTTGGTAGAGCTGTCAATCAAATCACTGAGAAGTGTGCAGGGCATGAAATGGTAATGTGAAACAAGTGGTCAGGGTGAAGATAGCACCGAAAATCTTTCCGGTTAGAATTTATTTCCCCACATGTGGTTCTATAGAAGGCTGGCGGTGTGCCACGAGACACTTATACAGTTGCCCCACCAGTTGCCTCCAGTGATAAAAAAATTGCTAATTCAAATATAAACACTCTGGTGATTTAATGTATTTTATAACGGAAACATTTTTATAGACTTCTCATGAACTGCTGTACAACAACACTGTAATAGCTGCAGTACAGTTGTGTAAATATACACATCTATAATAAATCAGTGATTGATGTGGAGCTACTTGAAGTATGGTTCCCAATATTTACCTTGTTTGGTCGATTATTGATAGCTGTGCACAAATCCCGCATACAATCGTTCAGTTGTTTGCAATCCACTAATCGAAGTTCATCAATATGTTGAATATGAGGAACCAGGTATTCAGCTACATTTCCCAGCTCTGTTACATTCAACTCTAACTTCTTGATCTAGAATAAAAGGTTGTTTGCCAGCAATTTCTAATGAATCAACACTTTGTATAATATATAAGGGATTAGTATATATATGGCTTAAGATAATAAAAGTCAGTCTCAAGTTGACATGAATTAAATTTTAACATATTCTCTATTATTTTACAGATTAAAGATTATATCGCAATAATCTACCAAGCTATGTGGTTGGATAAATTTAATACATTAAACCACACACTCACATATAGCCACCACCTTCCAATGAATATCCAGTCAATACTCGGCCATTACTTAAATCACCAATCTTATCAATTGGACTAAGCATGCCAGCATCACTTAGTTTTAAAGGTAAATCTACTGCGTGCTAATACACAATCGTTAGCGGGTTACTTGAGAGGCTATAAACCAAAGTTATTTGACTCCCCAATGTCACTCTAACAATTGAGTATTTCTAGTCATTTAATATATATAAATAAAAGATTATATGATGACACCAAGGGTGGGGTATGACGTAAGCTAATGGGGATATCACCCAACAACAAAAGCGTGGTTCAGTGTATTCGTTTAATTACGAAGTTAGTTTAACTGTCACTGTGCGCTCGTAAAATTACTGCAAGGTAAGTAGTTTTAATATCCTACCATCTACATAATTTGTTTAAGCCAAAACTCTTAATATTTTGTAAACACACCATGTATAAATTTAACTCATTGGAACTGTCCAATTATGTTAGTATTCTGCAGTTACAGTACTGCACAGGGTGAATGGGACAACAAATAATCTGCTAACCTAAACCTCTTTAACAACTCCTATGATTCATATCTTTAAACCGATAATTCTGGTGATTGAACCTAGTGATGGGATGAGGTCATTCACACGCAGCATTTAAAAGCATTTTTTTAATATTTGAAAAATTGTGTCCTTAATTGGACTATAGTTGCCATATGTTTCTAATTTTATTTGATAAACTTAATGTAAAACATTAGAAAACGATAAACTCAAAGTCACCTTGTGAACGCAACAAAATTAACGCATGATTGACTTAAAAACATAGAATTATATAAAATGATTGATTTAATACAACATAAAGATCATTGCAAAACAAATCATGATAAAATGGACTATTTTGGCATCTTCATTGACGTTTAAGTGTCCATACTGCTACCATGCTACCATTGTTTACCAATACTAGCTTTATGCCACATGTAATATTTAGTTTGTTTTTATTCTTTTACAATAAATACTTTAAACTGAGGAGGTATATTTCGAGCATCCAACCTGCTTTCATGTGAGTGCATGTTATAAACCTCACTAAATACCACAATTAACAATGAAACATTCCATTACAAACCCAAATATTTAAAGACATTATCCCATCACAATACACCACTTGTTGAACACAATAGAATCGACATAAAATTCATTCCAAAACCACATTTTATCCGAACCTTCCCAGGTTGCAGCTGTAGGATTCGCTTTACATCTTCAGGACGTTCATGAGCAACCACATTCCATGATGTTGCCCATTTAGCTGCATCATGTCTTCTACCCCATTCATCTACTATAAATAACTCCTGAGGAAATATTCAAGTTATAAACAACATAGAACCATATATACGTACAATGCTTGAACTGCTCAATAAATATAACATGGTTGTCTTTAAACTTTATCGTTAACGACCTCGTTCTAAGTACTAAAGCACAGAAAAAGGAATAAATTACAACGACCTTCTAAATTAACGGCGACGTCGTGGTGGTTTAATCAATACACAAAAAATGCCGTTCAAAGATACTTTATGTTTGGGGTTAGACTGGGGACTTTGCTATAAATGACCGTAACAGTGTGTGATTGCATTTCACATAGTGGAGGTACTATAATACCTTGTTCATATTTTATTATGATTATTCTTGATTGAAGAAATCGCCAATAAACAAACAAATATATTATACCACATGTTATTTCACTTGGTAGCATTAAGTCTGGAATTTTACCTGAAAACTGGTCCTAACCGTACAGATTATACATTTGTGCAATACTGGTTAATTATGTTTTACGTTCAAGGGAATATCTAATTTAGTTTTAACCTTGCAAGGTGGTTGATAACATGCATTGGATACGCCCAATATTATCAGAAGGGAATTATTAATCGTGTTGTAATCATCCTTGGTTTCAGTATTGTCACTGTCGATATTCATTGTAATTTGATCTTGGAGCTGGATTGGACAATTTACTTTAAATTATTAAGAAAGTGATAGAAATATACAACGAACTGAAAAATATAAATTGTATTAAAATAACCCAGTTTACCCTGGGATAATAATTAATATATTAAAACAAGAAGCAACTAGAGAGTGTCAACCACGTGTTAACCATCACCATTTGTAAAACACATGTTGTATAACCTATATTCATGCTACAGGGTCCCTAACCACAATTTTTATTTTATACACTGAGTATGTAGTTTTTGTTTCTGCAAGCATAAACGCATGGGTCCCATAGTTAACATATCAAACTTATTTTCCATGTTTAGTTAAATAAAGAACAAACGTCTTAAATTTACGAACATTTCAACAAAAATGTTTCAAATTATAGCTTCTTTTCAAGCGCTGTAGTGAAAGAAAGCTAAATTCCCAAAACAGTCCGATTTAGTTTTTCATTGTTTCAGGGAATTCCCCTGGGTTTAGTAGATAAGTTTTTGTTTTTACATAAGTAAGTCATGCTATGTGACAATTCTTAAAGTTTTAATCTGATTTGTCGACTTCTTGTTGGAGATGTCGGTGCGATAGGCTATGGCATGCCTGTCACAATCACAATTCAGAAACATATCTTCGTTTTCATGGAAATTAACCTATAAGTAAATGTTTTCTTTTTTAATTGGAACAGAGTGTCTAATGTTTTAACATTTTACCGAATTTTAATAAAATTAGAGCAGCCGTTCAAGCGCTATGGCTACAAAATCTAATTTATTAGAAAAAAACGTTTTGGTGTTTAACGTCTGAGGGGAATTCCCCAAGATTCATTACCCAAAATTTTGGCTTCTGCATATATAGATCATGTTGTCTTACAAATGTCCAATTTTCATTGCGATTTCATTACTCCTCTTGGTAGATGTCGAGGCGACATGGCATGCTTGTCACAATCATGATTTAAGAACATATCCTATTTTTTGGGTATTTCCCTTGGTAATTTTAATATTTCTTTCAAGTGTTAAATCAATGACTAATACACTTACATTCCACCAAATCTAATTTAAATTGTAACAACCGTTCACGCGCTATGCCCAAAAAAGGCTATTTTTTAGAAAAAAATAGCGTTTTGGTTTTTTAGTTCTAAGGGGTATTTCCCAAGATTTATCACCCAAACTTTTGGTTTCTGCATATCTAGACCATGTTCTCTTACAAATGTCAAATTTTCACTTGCGATTCCATTACTTCTGTTGGTTGATGTCGGGGCGACATGGCATGCCTGTCACAATCATGATTTGAAAACAAAATCCTATTTTTTAGGGTATTTCCTTAAGTAATTTTTTTATGTTTTTTAAGCGTATAATCAGTGACTAATGCACTTACATTCCACCAAAATTTGATTCAAATTGTAGCATCCGTTTAAGCGCTATGACAAAAAAAGGCTATTTTTTTAGAAAAAAATACCGTTTTGTTTTTAACGTTCCCAGGGTAAGTCCCCTGAGTTTATCACCCAAAATATTATTTCTGCATATCTAGACCATGTTGTCTAAAAAATGTCAAATTTTCATTGATATTCCATTACTCCTTCTGGTAGATGTCGGGGCGACATGGTATGCCTGTCACAATTATGATTTGAGTACAAAATCTTATTTTTAGGGTGTTTTCCTAGGTAATTTTTTTATTTCTTACAAATGTTAAATCAGTGCCTAATGCACTTACATTCCACCAAATCTGATTGAAATTGGAGTAGCCGTTCAAGCGCTATGCCACAAAAAGCTAAATTTTTCATAAAAAATACCGTTTTGGTTTTTAACCTCCCAGGGGAATTCCCCTGGATTTATCACCCAAAATTTTGGTTTCTGCATATCTAGACCATGTTGTCTAGCGAAAGGCTAAGTTTCATTACGATTCGATTATTCCTTCCGGTAGATGTCGGGGCGCCATGCCATGCCTGTCAAACCTTTGACGAAAAAAAAAAAGAAAAAAAAAAGAAAAAAAAAACGGACAAAAACAAGATGTGTCCCATTTTTCCAAATGGGACCCATAAATATTATACACTAACTAATACCAAATGCATGGGAACAGATGGACACTAAACACCTCTTAATATCAAGAAAGAATGGAAAACTTTAATTGACTCAATGCTCATATTATGTTAATTATCCAACAACACCAAATTATCAAGGAAGTTGTAGTAATGAGAAATATATTATTGATTTAAACTAACCCAGTTTACTCGACTAAACAATGTTTTTATTTGGAATCAACTCCCAAACAAAACAAGAAGCTCCATTACAAATTAGTCAGCAGTTGTTCATATATGTGTCTACATGATCCAACTGGTTAGATCAATCGAAGACCCGAGATCATTATCTAATATCCAGCGTGATCATAACCAAGTGCTGTGTTAACCTACAGCAATATACTGTGCTTCCACATCATGTTGGAATGTTCATTCAGAATCAAGATTTAAATTCCAATTGGCATTTTAAAGAAATTATTGATTTTGGAATATTGCTATAAATCAAAATGATTTGGATAAGGAAATCCCTAACACCATATGTGTATAGGATAGGCATTATGCGTGATTTTGAATACCGGAGAACAAACCGTTTCTACTTATAGAAATATATACAGTGGAACCCCGCTTGGAGACCACCTTGATAACACGACCACCTCACTATCAAGACCACTTTAGTGCGGTCTCAAATAATTATGGGTCCCATTTGGAAAAATGGGACACATATTGTTTTTGTCCGTTTTTTTTCGTTTTTTTTTCTTTTTTTTTTTTTTTTTTCGTCAAAGGTTTGACAGGCATGGCATGGCGCCCCGACATCTACCAGAAGGAATAATCGAATCGTAATGAAACTTAGCCTTTCGCTAGACAACATGGTCTAGATATGCAGAAACCAAAATTTTGGGTGATAAATCCAGGAGAATTCCCCTGGTAGGTTAAAAACCAAAACGGTATTTTTTATGAAAAATTTAGCTTTTTGTGGCAAAGCGCTTGAACGGCTACTCCAATTTCAATCAGATTTGGTGGAATGTAAGTGCATTAGGCACTGATTTAACATTTGTAAGAAATAAAAAAATTACCTAGGAAAACACCCTAAAAAATAAGATTTTGTGATCAAATCATAATTGTGACAGGCATACCATGTCGCCCCGACATCTACCAGAAGGAGTAATGGAATGTCAATGAAAATTTGACATTTTTTCGACAACATGGTCTAGATATGCAGAAACTAATATTTTGGGTGATAAACTCAGGGGACTTACCCTGGGGCGTTAAAAACCAAAACGGTATTTTTTTCTAAAAAAATAGCCTTTTTTGGTCATAGCGCTTAAACGGATGCTACAATTTAAATCAAATTTGGTGGAATGTAAGTGCATTAGTCACTGATTATACGCTTAAAAAACATAAAAAATTACTTAGGGAAATACCCTAAAAAATAGGATTTTGTTCTCAAATCATGATTGTGACAGGCATGCCATGTCGCCCCGACATCAACCAACAGAAGTAATGGAATCGCAATGAAAATTTGACATTTGTAAGAGAACATGGTCTAGATATGCAGAAACCAAAATTTTGGGTGATAAATCTAGGGAAATTCCCCTTAGACCTTAAAAACCAAAACGCTATTTTTTTTTATAAAAAATAGACTTTTTTTGGGCATAGCGCGTGAACGGCTGTTACAATTTAAATTAGATTTGGTGGAATGTTAGTGCATTAGTCATTGATTTAACACTTGAAAGAAATAATAAAATTACCAAGGGAAATACCCAAAAAATAGGATATGTTCTTAAATCATGATTGTGACAAGAATGCCATGTCGCCTCGACATCTACCAAGAGGAGTAATGAAATCGCAATGAAAATTGGACATTTGTAAGACAACATGGTCTATATATGCAGAAGCCAAAATTTTGGGTAATGAATCTTGGGGAATTCCCCTCAGACGTTAAACACCAAAACGTTTTTTTTCTAATAAATTAGATTTTGCAGCCATAGCGCTTGAACGGCTGCTCTAATTTTATTAAAACTCGGTAAAATGTTAAAACATTAGACACTCTGTTCCAACTAAAAAAAATGAAAACATTTACTTATAGGTTAATTTCCATGAAAACGAAGATATGTTTCTGAATTGTGATTGTGACAGGCATGCCATAGCCTATCGCACCGACATCTCCAACAAGAAGTCTACAAATCAGATTAAAACTTTAAGAATTGTTACATAGCATGACTTACTTATGTAAAAACAAAAACTTATCTACTAAACCCAGGGGAATTCCCTGAAACAATGAAAAACTAAATCAGGCTGTTTTGGGAATTTAGCTTTCTTTCACTATACAGCGATTGAAAAGAAGCTATACTTTAAAACATTTTTGTTGAAATGTTCGTAAATTTAAAACGTTTGTTCTTTATTCAACTAAACATGGAAAATAAGTTTTGTATGTTAACTATGGGACCCATGCGTTTATGCTTGCAGAAACAAAAACTACATACTCAGTGTATAAAATACAAATTGTGGTTAGGGACCCTGAAGCATGAATATAGGATATACAACATGTGTTTTACAAATAGTGATGGTTAACACGTGGTTGACACTCTCTAGTTTACTATGGTAATGCATTGCATTTTGTTTCAATAACGCGACCACCCCGGTTTTCAGACCAGGACCGCCATATTTTGGTCCAAAACTTCAAATTCGACTCCGCTTAAGTGACCACATGTGCCAAATAATTTGCCTTTGTCACCAAAATAATAAGATTAAATTTCTTTTATGATCAACACAATAAGAATAAATGAGCGCACACGAAAGAAAATGTGGCAAACAGTACTGAATCTTACAAGATAAACTTTAGTATTAAATTCATTCTGGCATTTGGCGAAAATTTAGTAAAAATGCAGACGTTTAACCGCATATGACAACAATTTTCTCCAAATCAAAATTCACTAACACGACCACCCCGCTAACGCGACCGCTTGATCACGGTCCCATAGGTGGTCAGGTAAGCGGGGTTCTACTGTATCACACCAAAAATACATAAGGTACGGGGTAATTTTAAGTTCTTCTGACAGCGGGTACGGTGCAAATTAAGTTTTCGGGTATTGTCAATTGAGTTTTCCCACAAATAAAATATAAATAAGGGGGATGCGCACAATTTGACATCCGGAATGAATAATTTGCATTTCATCCCATCACTTCTTGTTACCAATCCATATATGCCTATCTCTATAAATATCGTTTCCGTTCTGAACGATCGAAATGTACAAGGAAGACTTACCGAGGAAAGTTGTTGAATAGCTTCACGTAAGATGATGCGACTTTGTACGGAAATTCTCCGCTCGTCAATTCGTAGACGGTTGACTTTATGCAAACAATCGACCAAACAACTTGCTGCGTTTTCATCGAATTCAGATTTAATATCTAAGTCAATCTGCAACAAGGATAAGGAGGTGATTCATATTAATGTAAGTTATCATACGTTGGTTATATGGTACAATGTACATATACCAGATATGACATGGTACTTGCAGTTTGACAATATCACAAGAATGGTTTTTGTCAGGATCATATATGAATTATTAACACGTGGTACTAAACATCATAAGGTACATAAACTTTTATTCGCATCAACCACGTAACACCCCAGTATAAAAAGATGCGATAAAATTTGCCAACACTTCCAGTGCGGTAACTTCCGGCCTCCAGAAGGTTCTTATATATATTGGATATTAAGTACCGTGTTGTTTAACATAAATGCTTCCACTGGACTACAAGGTGGCACGCCCTCCCTCGTCACACATGCTACAATCCATTATTTAAAACATTAAAAATAAAAAATGTATATAAAAATGTGTGGAATAAAGTAGATAAAACGGTTGAAAAAAGGATCAGGGAGGGGTAAGGCCTGGTCGAATGGGATTGGGGTGACCAGGCCGCGTCTTCCTCGGGAGGAAGGAGTTAATAGATCATTTGAATCCTGCAGGATGTATTGTGTCAGGGGCCGTTAGACATTGCGACCAGTAGGTCGGGGCTAGGGGAAATGGGGCAAAGGGTAGAATTTAGACTGCGTAGCTATGAACAGAATTGATTTACAAGGGCCGACCGGATATTGAAATTAACAGGGACTTTTTGGTTGATTTTTATAAATATAATGCTCAACAACGGGGCGAAAGAGGATTGGTTCGTGCCGTCAGTCGTGTACGAAGGGTGGGGGCCGACAGGGACTATTTTAAAGGTTATAATAAGAAATGATAGAATGAATGGGTGGGAAGACGATACAAAGCAACCACAGGCGACCTGCACTTCGCCCAGAATCACACTAGGGTTGCTTTTCTTTCTATTAACGCAAATGTCTTTATGTAATCAGCTCAAACGCGCAAATCTTTTACTTTCTTTAATGGCGGTTTTCTATAAATAAAATAAATACAATCAAAATATTGTCAGTAAATCAGTGCTTAAAGAATAACATGAAAACTTACCAACTGATTAGCTTGCAGGTAAGTACAGTTAGGTTCGGTAGCAAATATCATTTAGGTTCAGTATAATGCGTTTCGTTACTAGCAAATTCAGTGGTTCGGTACTAGCATAATAGAGGAAAAAACGAGGAAACGCGGCAATAAAATAGTGAATCGCGCTTCTGACATTTTTCATAATTTGTTTTTAGTGTTTGGGCGGAGACTCGTGCATCTATTAGGCACATACAAAAATGAACCCACTTTGCTGTGATCTGATTAGTGGCAGCTGTGATTGGTGACATTGCAATTATAATTTTCGTCCCATCCCGCGTTGTGCATACATGCAGTTCAAATCTTTTTATTCTTCAACCCTGCTTAAATTATCCGAAGCATCTTTCCGGACCGGCTTTGGAGGAACACTGCGGTTGATGAGTCGTCTTATCTATGGGGGTACACGACTGGGGGTGTCGACACAAGAAGGAACCCGTCAGTCAAGAACGGGCAGAGCGGTTCCTGACCTCGCCGAGGCTGCCCGGGCTGCGGCACCCCATGAACGCCAGATCTTCTGGTTCCCCTCGATGAAAAGCGTAGCCACGACTAGTGCATGGCACTCCACCGGGAAACCGGTCTGACAGCAGGAACCTATGTTACAGCACAGGTCGTCGTACTTTGTTAACTTCCTTTTCACCGCCTCATCAAGGTTCTCTTTCAAATCGAACAGGCAGGTCACATTGGTGACCACAACTAAGACGTCGGCCCGACGAGCTAAGATGTCGTGCCTCAAGAGCCTCGCCAGTGGCCGCTATGTGTTCTTGCACCGTCCGATCAATCAAGATTACAAGAAAACGGGTTCAATCAACATGTCTAAGGATCTCCCGCAGTACCGAATCGTGCCGCTCCGTCAATCAAGCTCATCGAGCTTGGGCGCCAATTCTGCACGTGCGGGAGAGTCTCAAATTCTGCCCCACAACAGCGGCACGATGTAGAAATGTGCTGATTCCAGCTGTAAAGAGCAAGTACCTTCCTTGTGGGGGAGGTTCAAGCGTGCGTTCAGCGGAAATAAATACGCTGAAAAATCTATCGACGAAGGTCACTTGATCCAGGCACTGGCGGCAGAATGGCAGTGCACGTAGAGACACTGGAGCAGATTCCGGCGACTCTGGCTGGTAATGAGGACATTACCGAACCTGACTGTGGTACCACCAAGGAGGTCCTCGCTCCACGAGGCACCTAATTGCCAACTCAAGATGCGGAGATTTCCACAAGTCCGACGGCAGGTTGATGCCAGGCTTTCGTCCGGCGGAGATTGCTGCGACAGGTGGATCCGGCCACGTTAGAATTTTAAACTCCTGGGCGACAATCAATATATGAACATCGTCAACCAGAGACAGTACACCCAGATCCCCAAGTCCGGCGGAGTGTGAAACACCGCCTGACAGGAGGGCTTGGTCAAGTGAAACTCGACCCTCATACACTCGCGCACACGTCGATTGAGCGCGATTACATCCAACTGCACAGGGGGTCGGACTTTTAAGATGGAAACTAAGACTGGGTAGCAGGAAGCGCTTTAGAGCGATTAGCTTTTGATGTCAAAGCGATCAGCTTTTGTGTGAGAAACGACTTAAAACGCAATTGAAGGCTGTGAAATGGGAGACCAGTTGGGAATTCGTGTGGGGGACATGACTGACGCTAGTCATGGCGCCCTGGTAGTTGTAATGTTCATCAGGCCCTAACTGGGAGATCTCCACTCCGTCTAACAGGAGTTGTTTACCGCCAAGCGACACCCTCTTGCCCCCACGCAAGACCCTCCAGCCGATCAATCCACACTTTCGCCTAGTTAAATTGGAGGCCGGCCCATCAACCGAAGCGCTCACACACCGCAAGCTGACCAAGCATCTGGTCGCGATATTTCGGCATTATTACCAGATCGTATGTATGCCAGGAGGTAAATGAGCTGTTAGCGCAGGACATTCGGTAGCCATCGTTCCCAGCACTCAGCCCAACGACTAGAACGCCCATTAACAAGTTGAAAAGTATACCGGACAGGGGACAACCCTGCCAGACCCCACGACCGCAGGGTATCTCCTCCGTAGACCCGGCCGAGTTTCTAATTCGGCACGAGGTTCCGGAGTAGACGTCCCAGATCGCGTCAACGAGGTACGTCGGGGCTTCAAAGTGCTCAAGAACCTCAAACATGCTTTCATGCCGGACAGATCCAAACGCGTTTGGGACGTCAAGAAAGACAGCAAGTAGATTTTGCCATCGCATCTTGGCCTCCGAAATCACGGAATCTAGCACAAACACATGCTCATCACTTGAACTTCACTTCATCGCGATAAACACACATAATATATGTGGCGCATATTATTAAACAGCCAAGAATGTAGAAGCAGCATTATAATGATGAATTATGCTTCGCACCAGTATCACGCTTGACGCTTGGGATGTATAAAGTAAAGTTGCCAAAGCTTAACAATCGAAAATCGAAAAATGTTATGGAATTTTTAAAACCCAAATTAAAAATCTTTGTTTTAATTAATTTCAAAGGACATCACAAATAACACTGTAGTGAACTGCCACTGTAAAATGTGTTTTATTTTCATTATGTTAACTCTATTCGATAAAATATAACCTGGCATTTGTAGTAAAACAGTGTAATAAATATGCAATGTGTAATATATGTCATGAATTTGTAATTTTTCTACTGCATGTAAAACCTAGTTATAACACGAACGTACATGCATATGTGCATAGACCTTATCACTTTCTAATTTAGATATATTGATGATTAAGATAAATTTCTAAATCTTATAAAATGCAGTCTTATTCGGTTCTCAGGTTGGTTTATTACATTGGAGCTAAACAGTTTTTCAAAATTAGATGAGAATTAAAATTAGAGCTACACAGTTTTCCCCAAATTAGATTAGAATTAGAATTACTGAAATCGCAAAAACTTGGAAATTAAAGAAAAAATCTCAACAAATGTTTTTACCTAAATTTCGTTCTAAATCTGCGACAGTCTAAAAAACTCTTTTCCGACCTTGACTTGCCTTTCTTAAACATCACTAAAACTTCCCCCATAATCACTAAACGAAATGCATTATCACTAATTGCCACGTTGCTGGTCACCAGTCAACTGAACCCCTACAACTGAACCCCTTACAACTGAACCTCCTTCAACTGAACCCATTTCAACTAAACCCCTTTCAACTGAACCGATACAACTGAACCCCCACAACTGAGACTTTTTACAACAAAACCCCTAACGGAACCACTTTTAACTGAACCTCTTTACAAATGAACCCCTTACACCTCAATCACTTTCAACTGAACTCATTTCAACTAAACCCCTTTACAACTAAACCACTTACAACTGAACCGCTACAACTAAACCCCTTTACAACTTAACCCCTTTACAACTTAACCCCTTTACAACTAACCTCCTTTACAACTTAACCCCTTTACAACTGAACCCCTACAACTGAACCCCTTACAACTTAATCAATTTTCACTGAACCCCCTTTACAACTTAACCCCTTTACAACTGAATCCCTTTACAACAGAACCCCTTACAACAGAACCACTTTCAACTGAACCTCTTTACAACTAAACCCTTGCAAATAAACCCCTGACACCTGAATCACTTTTAACTGAACCTCCTTTACAACTTAACCCCTTTACAACTAAACCCCTTTACAACTGAACCCCCACAACTAAGCCCTTTTAAAACAGAACCCCTTACAACAGAACCCCTTACAACAGAACCACTTTCAACTGAACCTCTTTACAACTAAACCCTTGCAAATAAACCCCTGACACCTGAATCACTTTTAACTGAAACCCTTTCGACTAAACCCCTTTCGACTGAACCCCTTTCGACTGAACCCCTTTCGACTAAACCCCTTTCGACTAAACCCCTTTCGACTAAACCCCTTTACAACTGAACCACTTACAACTGAATCCCTACAAATGAACCCCTACAATTGAACCCCTTTCGACTGAACCCCTTTCAATTGAACCCCTTTCAACTTAACCCCTTTCAACTAAACCCCTTACAACTGAACACCTTTTAACTGAACCCCTTTACAACTAAACCCCTTTACAACTGAGCCTCTACAAATAAACCCCTGACACCTGAATCACTTTTAACTGAACCCCTTTCGACTGAACCCCTTTACAACTGAACCACTTACAACTGAACCACTTACAACTGAACCACTTACAACTGAACCACTTACAACTGAACCCCTTACACCTGAACCCCTTTACAACTGAACCACTTCCAACTGAACGACTAACAACTGAACCCCTACAATGTTTCATGATTTCTTTGTATTTTCTATGTTGGGTATAGATTTTTTTAATTTAAAAGGGCTTCTAAAGAAATATTAATTATATAGTGACTAAATAAATCACTAGCCATATGGTTTAAATCGTGAAGAAAGCAAATTTAACTTTTCTCGGCTGGGCTGCGTTCCTGTGAGTTTCGAAATTTTTAAGACTTTCTGTGTTGCGTGGAATTTGGATGTTATAATTACACGCGAATTTAAATAAGATATTTGTCATGAGCACTACATTTTGTATACGTATATAGTGCCAAAAGGGGTAGGCCTGCATTCTAAGAAGTAGACATTTAATTCGATTTTTTTAGTATTGATCGTCAGTTATAAGGGGGTTCAGTTGTTTAGTTGGAACCCACGTTGCCAGCCTGAGCCTGCAGTATATCGTAACTGACTATAGCCTTCAAGCTACTATGTCACTATGGCTACTATTCATTAACAATAACTACTATGACTATACGATGCAAACAATACGGTGGTGGCTTGGCACTGGATATCCCTGTACGAGGGATATCTTGTACAACTTGCTCAAAAACAGCGTTGGACAAAGTAGAATTTTTGGGAAAACTGAAAACTATATTAGAATTATAATTATAGCATAACACCATTTCACAAATTAGATTAGAATTAGATTACCGGCATTTCGCTCTAATTTGTCTAATTAGAAAACTAGAATTATCTAGTTGTCCAAGTCTGATCACAGCCCTTTGATACAGTTTTTAATTTTTTTAACCACATTTCACTCATTTATATGCGTTGTAATTATGTTTGAAAGAATATTTTAGAATATTCATTTGTTTTACCACATAAATTTTAATTGAAACCAAATTTATTCCTATTTTTTAAATATTTTTGATTTATTTATTTAGTTTCCTGCTAAAATTGGCAAATAGCAACAGAACTTCTTGCCAAAATCGTGTAAATTAATGTCCTGGTCAAGTCTGTAAATTAAATTCCAATATAAAATCAAGAGTGTAAACCATGTATTTATCATTTCTATTTGTAAAACCACGTTTTGTATATTAATGTTTGAATAAATATGAAATATAACACAAACAGAATTTAGAATACCAGGTGCTCAAGGTCGAATTACTTAAGCTATTGCAGCATGTTGTGTTCGATAGAACTGCTGTACAACAATACTGTAATAGCTACGGTACAGTTGTGTATATATACACATCTATAATAAATCAGTTATTGATGTGGAGCTACTTGAAGTATGGTTCCCAATATTTACCTTGTTCGGTCGATCATTGATAGCTGTGCACAAATCCCGCATATAATCGTTCAGTTGTTTGCATTTCTTTAATCCTAGATGATCAATATGTTGAATATGAGGAACCAGGTATTCAGCTACATTTCCCAACTCTGTTCCATTTAACACTAACTTCTTGATCTAGAATAAAAGGTTGTTTGCCAGCAATTTCTAATGAATCAACACTTTGTATAATATATTATAGGATAGGATAAGATAGGGCCAAGAGGGTTAACACACGGTCAATCGTCGGAGCTATTGTAGTGTGTTGTGTATGATAGACACGTTCCTTCAATTTGGTAGAACCCATTAAGCCACTGGGTTCAGGCAATGGCCGTTAAGTGTCTTGCCTAAGAAAACAACCGTCTAGCTATCGACCAGTTTCGCACCTGCAACCTTTCGATTGAAAGGCAACGCACTAAACCGCTAAACTAATTGGCCGGACTACATCGATATACATACAGCTTAAGATGATAAATGTTAAATTCAATTTGCTACCATGACATGAAATAACTTTTCACAGGTTATCTGAAAAATAGAAACAATGATTATCTGATAACTTTATGAAACAGATGAAAACTGATGCAAGATAATGATCAAATGTAAATAAAGTGTAAGTGGGTAGTTTGAGCACTATGTGTCAGTAGCTCAAGGACTAAAATTTTAACCGTTTTTTTATTCTTTGTTATCATTTAATCTTAGCATGCGCATTATGTATAGTAGTCATCTCTGTCTGCATTTTTGTACAAATTTTAATACAACCTACTAACTAGTGACCACTTTTGTACCTGCAACCGTTCCGATAAAAGGTGGCGCAATAATCCACCAAGCTATGTGGTTGGTTAAAATTAATACATTAATCCCACACACATAGCCACCACCTTACAATGAATATCCAGTGAATACTTAGCCATTACTTAAATCACCATTCTTTACAGTCGGACTGAGCATGTTGGCTTTACGTAGTTTAAAAGATAAATGCTGCCTGCTAATACACAATCGTTAGCGGGTTATTTGAGAGGCTATAAATTAATGTTATTTGACTCCTCAATGTCCCCCTAACAATTGAGTATTTCTAGTCATTTATTATATATAGATCAAAGGTTATATACCGACACCATGCGGGGTATGATGTAAGCTAATGGGGATCTCACCCAACAACAAAAGCGTGGTTCAGTGTATTTGTTTATTTACGAAGTTAGTTCAACTGTCATTGTGCACTCGTACACTTACTGAAAGGTAAGTAGTTTTAATATTCTACCATCTACATAATTTTTTAAGCCAATACTGCCATCTTATTATTTTGTAAACACAACATGTATAAACATAACTCATTGAAACTATCCAATTATGTTATTATTCTGTGGTTAAACTACTGCACAGGGTGACTGGGACAACTAAAAAACTGCTAACCTAAACCTCTTGAATAACTCCTATGAATCACATCTTTAAACTGATACTTCTGGTGATTGAACCTAGTGATGAGGTCATTCATCTCTCACAATATTTACAACATTGTGTCCTCAATTTGACCTTTAAGTGTCCATAATGCTTTCATGCTACCATTGTTTTCCAACACTGCCGTCATGGGACATATTATATTTAGTTTGTTTTTATTCTTTTACAATAAATACTATAAAATGAGGATGTATATTTCGAGCATCCAACCTGCTTGCTTGTGAGTGTATGTTATAAACCTCACTAAATACCACAATTAACAATGAAACATTCCATTACAAACCCAAATATTTAAAGACATCATCCCATCACAATACACCACTTGTTAAACACAATAGAAATCGACATAAAATTCATTCCAAAACCACATTTTATCCGAACCTTTCCGGGTTGCATTTGTAAGATTCGCTTCACATCTTCAGGATGATAACTTCTATCCACTTCCCATGATGTTGCCCATTTAACACCATTATGTTTTGTCCTCCATCCATCAACTATAAATAACTCCTAAGGAAATGCAATATTCAAGTTATAAACAAGATAGAACCATATATACGTACAATGCTTGAACTGCTCAACAAATATAAAATGATTGTCTTTAAACGTTTACGTTAACTACCTTGTTCTATGTAGTAAAGCACAGAAAAAGGAATAAATTACAACGACCTTCTAAATTGACGGCAACGTCATGGTGGTTCAATTAATACACAAAAAATGCCGTTCATAGGTACATTATAGGATAGGATAGGATATTCATGTTTATCCCCGTGAATGGGAAAACCCCAGGGGTTATCACACGGGCAATCGTCAGATCACCTCGCGCCCATCGTCGGGTTACCGGAGCTATTGCAGTGTGTTGTATATGATAGACACGTTCCTTCAATTTGGTAGAACCCATTAATCCGCTGGGTTCAGGCAATGTCCGTAAAGTGCCTTGCCCAAGGACACAACCGACTAGCTAGCGACCAGTTTCGCACCTGCAACCTTTCGATTGAAAGGCGACGCACTTAACCGCTAGACCATCGGGCCGGACAAAATTATGTTTGGGGTTAGACTTGGGACTTTGCTATAAATGACCGTAACAGTGTGTGATTGCATTTTACATAGTGCAGGTACTATAGCAACCTGTTAATATTTTATTATGATTATTCTTGATTGAAGAGTTAGCCAATAAATTATCAAATATATTAGATAGACTAGGTTTTATTTCACTTGGTAGCATTAGGTCTGGAATTCCACCTGAAAATGGGCCCTAACCGTACGAATTATACATTTGTACAATACTGATTAATTATCGCAAAAATGGTTGAAAATTGTGTCTTGTCTACATAGCTTGCTAACATGGCTTTGGGTGGATGGTGTCTCATGTTATAACTGCCTACATTTCCCAAACTCCCGGGATAAACATGAGTATCCTTCCCCACTATGTGATGGGGGCTGCTACGATTGGGATTAACCAGGTTGTGTCTTGTCTTCAGGGTGATTATTAATTTTGGTTATAAATTTGATATTTTTTTATTTTGCAGGATATAATGGTACCAGGGGCATGTGACAGTACGACCTGGACTAGGGTCGGGACAACGTATGGAATTTGGACCAAGTGGCTTAAAATGAAATTGGTTCACAAGGAACAAGTACATTACTTATTGGTGTGTACGATATCTACCGTACATACTCGCCTATAGGTCGCAACTTGTTTCCTAATATTTTTTAACAAAAGTATAGGTGCGACCAATCCGCTCGACATAAGTGAGAATCGCCACCAAGTCAGAACAAAATGAAAAGTTTTCGGCTATTGCAAGTTATTCATGAAAACCGTATGGTTTCCGCTTGCGTAAATGTACTTATTGACACGCACTCATGCGTATGATCCGATTTTAACACCAAAAAAAATATGCTATAATTGGTGTTGCTTCAGAAAAAAGAAAGCATTTCTCTCTTTCTTGATAACTTGCGAGAATCACGGCGGCCACGATTGGCATAAAAGTGAACACTGTTTGTCTGTTTATTAAAGATTGTTGGCCTTTCTGCATTGGCCAGGAAAGAAAAGCTTTTTGACGTCGTTATTTATTACGTTAAAGTTTTCAAAAATCGGCTATCTCTTATTTAACCACGCTTCTATATTAAGACCCACAATACACAAAATAGGAGGTTATATATACAAAAAAGCTAGGAAAAGGGCTTTTTAAATTCCTAGATTTTCAATGCGACTAGTGTGCGAGTCAACTCTAAATTACCCTTTTTAGACAAAACTAATGGTGCGACCTATACGGTGGCGGGACCTATAGGCGAGTATATACGGTTTTCTTAGTAAGGTGAAAGTAAAAAAAATATTCAAACATTAGTTTGTTTTGATGCCAAAAATTAGTTAGAAAATCCTAAAATACATAGGTTTTGTTTAATTTTTTTGTGTCTATAAGAAAAAAGTTATATAATGCATTTAAACCTCTTTTAACTATGAATGTTTGCTGTATATTTGGTAAACAAATTAAAAAGATGATTTTAACATTATTACCCAAAGAGCCCAAGTGAACTAAATCCTTTAAACTTGATTCATTTAAAACACATCAATCATACACAACATCACATGAAACTGAGGCTTACCTGGGGAGAAGGGAGTTGTTGTATTGCTTCTTGCAACATAAATTGACCTTCTGGTGAAAGTTTGTTCCAGTTTAAATCCAGTTCCGATATTTTGCCAACACACCCAGCCAGACATTGTGCTGCGTGGTCTTTCAATCTCTTATCAACCCACCTCCCATAGTTTCTCACTGTAAGTTTGATCTGTGTAGAACAGGAATTTTAAAACTCCACAATAAATATATCATGTGAATTATATGTTCAATAATCATTTATTAAACAAATTAATTTGAATACTCATTTGAAATATAACAAGTTATAACAACATAGCAGATGGATTATTAGGGGCAAAACATGATTAGATATCTGTGCACATTTTATTAATAAAAACGAAAAGTGGATTAAAAAAATAAAGTCACAAAAGTGATTTTTTATATATAATATTTTAATGCAATTCCCAAATTAATTTATCATTATATTTTTTGATCTGTGCGGTATTAAACAAGACGCCCACACGATGTCAGACCTGATGCTTTACAACATGGCGAAAGAGGACGGGTTTGTGTCACCCCATGTGTACGGAGGGGTAGGGGTTCTTAGTGTAAGTCGAATTATTTTGAAGTGTAAATTAATTAACAAAGGAGACAGAACGTGGAAAAAGACGATATACACACGTATTTAATGTATAGGTGAGATTTTTAAAAACATGGAAGAATATAGAAATATTTGTTGAAACAAATTTGAGAGACACACAAGTTGACGTGATGTATTTTAAAGTCAGCTGCATCAAAATATTAAGCTTAGGGAGGGGGTGTGGGGATTTTGTAGTAGTGATGAGGATATCTAGTGATTGGGGCGGGGTAATTATGGGTCCTATTTGGTATATATTGTGGTATGGACTTGTCGGTAATTGATATAAGTAAGCAGGGTATAAAAGTGGTAATGTGTGTGTTTAATGACTGTAACATCTGTGAACCCTAATTTGATTCACAATTAATGTTTTTTAAATGTCGATGTTTATTATTGTGAGTTTTTTTTTCGTCACAATGAGTGTAGTTTATAATTCCGTCAACCTCGTGGTTCTCTTCCTTTTTATACTGATTCTTGTAGACAACACGCACATTTGCTTACTGAATTAAGACCTACGGGAAAACAGTTGAAAACCGCTGAACGCCCATCCAGTGAATAAAGCAATCACCCA
Source organism: Ciona savignyi (assembly GCA_000149265.1). Lineage (NCBI taxonomy): Eukaryota > Metazoa > Chordata > Ascidiacea > Phlebobranchia > Cionidae > Ciona > Ciona savignyi. The sequence continues at coordinate 42,373 of CH002709.1, forward strand.
TCAATCAAAGTGATATCTGGAGTGAGCAAATCAGAAATCAACGCGCTTAAACTGTTCTCATGTTAAGGACTCAGGTGACAGTAGGTCGCACTAAACGGAAGCCTTACAATGGCAATAAAGCTCATTATAAACAACTCAGTCCATTTTTCAGACAACCGCGCCGAAAATGATCAGGGTGAAGATCGAACCAATAACCTGTCTGGTTATAACCTCCTCTCTTATATATGAGCTATTGTATGAAGTAACCTGGTTCTAACCATAACAGTTAGCTCCCATTTTGATACTTTCATTTTCAATTTTGTGTGATTTTTTGTTTATATACAATTTTATTGTTTATATAAAACAAAGTTAAATATTGCATTTTTAGTCCTTTTGACTAAGAACATATGTAGTATATTTGATAAATAAATAAAAAAAAATATTTTGACATAATTATTTAAACAACTCAAATGAGCTTAAAACCTTTAAACTTGTTCATTTAAAACACATCAATCATACACAACATCACATGAAACTGAGGCTTACCTGGGGAGAAGGGAGTTGTTGTATTGCTTCTTGCAACATAAGTTGACCTTCTGGTGAAAGTTTGTCCCAGTCCAAATCCAGTTCCGATATTTTGCCAACACACCCAGCCAGACATTGTGCTGCGTGGTCAGCCAACCTCTCATCGCTTTCCACTATAAGTTTGATCTGTGTGAAACAGGAATGTTATAACTCCACAATTAATATATCCTGTGAATTGAATTCTATGTTTAATAATAGTTAATTAGTTGCACTGTCTAACTACACCACCCAAATGTATATGCCACATACACAATGTAATAGCTTGATAACATGGCTGTGCGTGGTTGGTGTGTCATGTTATAACTCCCTAAATTTTCCAAACTTCAGGGATATACATGAGTACCCTTCCCCACTATGTGATGGGGCTGCTAGGGTTGGGATTGACCAGGTTGTGTCTTGTCAGCAGGGTGATGTTATTAATTAAGTGTTTTTTCTTCTGCACAATGGAATGGTGCCAGAGGCATGTGACAGTCCGACCAGCTGCACTAGGGTGGGGACAATGGGTGGAATTTTGACCTGGTGGCTTAAAATAAAATTGGTTCACAAGGAAGAAGTACTATTGTAGGATTCAACAGGGGCGAAGCCCTACCCTACGTTGCCAACCCTGTGTTGGCGAATTTGAGCTGCTCCACGCACTTGACCAGTGATTGGTCTGTCTTCTATATTTGACGCAAAAACACCCTTCTGTGCTGTCTTGTAATTGCGATAGCAAATTAACGGTAGCTTATTCACAATACAGTATATAGATAGGATAGGATACTCATGTTTATCCCCGTGAATGGGAAAACCTAGGGGGTTATCACACGGGCAATCGTCAGATCACCTCGCGCCCATCGTCGGGTTACCGGAGCTATTGCAGTGTGTTGTATATGATAGACACGTTCCTTCAATTTGGTAGAACCCATTAATCCGCTGGGTTCAGGCAATGTCCGTAAAGTGCCTTGCCCAAGGACACAACCGACTAGCTAGCGACCAGTTTCGCGCCTGCAACCTTTCGATTGAAAGGCGACGCACTTAACCACTAGACCACCGGGCCGGACGTAGACACATAGACACAATTTCTGGATTAGCTTTCGTGCGATATAGAACAGCTCAATGAATAAACCTGCTTTCACGTAGTAAAGAACAGAAAAGGCCGAAATTACTATGACCTTTCAAATCGGCAGCGACGCCGTGACAGTTCATTGAGCACACAGAAATCGGGAATTATTGGTAATTGGGATTGGGCTCTAAAATGACCGTAACAAGTATACTTAATTGTGTGGGCAAAATTATAGATGCTACCAATCCGTCCGACATAAAGTGCAAATCGCCTCCAAGTCGGTTAGCCGATATACAGATGACACGCATCCGCGCCTATGATCTGATTTTAACACCAAAAGACAAATACTTTATAATTGCTAATAGTATGCATGTCAATTTGGGAGAGAATATTATAAGACTTGTATTAAAGATTGTCAAAATATTGATTTGTTGGCAATCGAATAAGATTGAAAACGACAAATTGCTAATTTAAAAATAAATTGTGTTAGTTCTTCCTGGCTGTGGTTACAGCGCTTCAGAAAAGAAAAAAAGTTTTTCTGTCTTTTTTGATAACACGTGCAAAAGACGGCGGCCACTGTTGGTGTAAAAAAAGACCGTTTTTCTGTTTATTAAGGATCGTGGGCCTTTCCGCGCTGGTCGGGAGAGAAAAAGCTTTAACACGTCGCTTATTTATTAACGTTGTAGTTTTCAAGAGTCTGTTACCTCTTATTCAAATAAGTTTCTATATTCAGTCCTACATAAAATATGAAGTTATCTAAGCAAAAAAACTATGGAAAGGGCACCTAGATTTTTAATGCGACTTATGTGAGAGTCAACTCTAACTTAACCCTTTTTTTACACAAAACTAATAGTGCGAACTATACGGTGGCACGACCTTTAGGCGAGTATATACAGTATTCTACTATAAACTCCCACACGAGGTTAGACCGTCACCGATGCTCTACAACATGGCGAAAGAGGACGGGTTTGTGTCACCCCATGTGTACGGGGGGTTGGGTGTCTTAGTGTTAGTCGAATTATTTTGAAAATAAATTAATTAACAATGGAAACATAATGTGGAAAAAGATGATACACACATATTCAATGTACCCATGAGATTTGTAAAAACATGAAAGAATTTATAAATATTTATTGAAACAAGTTTGAGAGACACACAAGTTGGCGTGATGTATTTTAAAGTCAGCCCCATGAAAATATCAAGCTTTGGGAGGGGGTGTGGAGATCTTGTAATAGTGATAAACAACTCCATTATAACGAAAACCACGCAGAAAGTGGTCAGGGTGAAGATCGAACCGAGAACCTGTCTGGTTATAACCTCCACTCTTGTATATGAGCTATTGTATGAAGTAACCTGGTTCCAAACATAACAGTTGGCTCCCATTTTGGTTCTTTTATTTGAACGTAAATATTTATTTACCGGTGGAAGTGAAACAATATATTTTGTTAATTTAAACATTAGTTTGTTTTGATGACAAAATTCTTATGAAACCCTAAAATGTATAATTAGTGTGTCTGTATACCAACAAAGTTTTATAATGCATTTTACCTATTTTGACTAACATCATTACATAAACAGCCCAAAAAGCTTAAATCCTTTACACTTGAATTATTTAAAACACATCAATCATACACAACATCACATGAAACTGAGGCTTACCTGGGGAGAAGGGAGTTGTTGTATTGCTTCTTGCAACATAAGTTGACCTTCTGATGAAAGATTTTGCAAGTCAAAATCCAGTTTCGATATTTTGCAAACACACCCAGCCAGACATTGTGCTGCGTGGTCATCCAAGCTCTCATAGCTCCTCACTGTAAGTTTGATCTGTGTAGAACAGGAATGTTAAAACTCCACAATGAATATATCCTGTGGATTGAATTATATGTTTAATAATCAACTATCAAACAAACTAATTTGAATATTCATTTGAAATATAACAAGTTGTAACAACTAAGCAGATGGAATATTGAGAGCAAAACATAATTTGATATCTTTGTACATTTTATAAATGTAGTAGACCGTGTTGGAACTGTATGGCGATTCGCTGGCGATAGTTGTTACAGCAGGGTATCCTGGAACTCAACCAAATTAGGGAGTCACTGTGAACATAGGCAACTAAATCAGGTGGTATAATGGTTAACGCAACCGATACATTATACGCATTGTTATGCAAGAACAATCTTATGGACGATCCCATGATGGGCTTGAACCTTGGCCAGTTTAAAAAAGAAAGTGGATTAAAAAAATTAAGTCATAAAAGTGATTATTTTTAAATATATTTTTTTAATGCAATTCCCAAATTTATATATCATTATATTCTTTGTGGTATTAATCAAGCCGCCCACACGAGGACAGATCGTCACCGATGCTCTACAACATGGCGGAAGGGAACGGGTTTGTGTCACCCCATGTGTACGGGATTGGGGGGTAGGGCGTCTAAGTGTTAAGCAAATTGCTTTGAAGTGTAAATTAATTAACAAAGGAGACACAATGTGGAAAAAGACGATACACACATATTTAAAGCATCGGTGAGGTTTTTAAAAACATGGAAGAATTTAGGAATATTTGTTGAAACAAGTTTGAGAGACACACAAGTTGTCATGATGTATTCTAAGGTCAGCCACATCAAAATATCATGCTTTGAGAGGGGGTGTGTGGATCTTGTAGTAGTGATGAGGATATCTAGTGATTGGGGCAGTGTAATATTGTTGTATAGACTTGTCGGTAATTGAAATAAGTGGGCAGGGTATAAAAGTGGTAATGTGTGTGTTTCATGACAATAAAGCTCATTATAAACAACTCAGTCCATTTTACACACAACCGCGCATAAAGTGGGTAGGGTGAAGATCGAACCGAGAACCTGTCTGGTTATAACCCCCACTCTTGTATATGAGCTATTGTACGAAGTAACCTGGTTCCAACCATAACAGTTGTCATTATTTATTTACGAGGGGAAGTAAAACAACAAAACATTTGATTATTTAAACATTAGTTTGGTGAAAATGCAAAATTTATTTAGAAAACCCAAAAATGCATAATTTGTGTGTCAGTATATCAACAAAGTTATATAATGCATTTTACCTATTTTGACTAATATTATTGCACAAACAGCCCAAAGAGCTTAAATCGTTTAAACTTAATTCATTTAAAATACATCATTCGTACACAACAGCACATGAAACTGAGGCTTACCTGGGGGGAAGGGAGTTGTTGTATTGCTTCTTGCAACATACGTTGACTTTCTGGTGAAAGTTCGTTCCATTCCAAATCCAATTCCGATATTTTGCCAACACACCCAGCCAGATATTGTGCTGCGTGGTCATCCAACCTCTCATAGCTTCTCACTATAAGTTTGATCTGTGTGGAACAGGAATGTTAAAACTCCACAATGAATATATCCTGTAGATTGAATTATATGTTCAATAGTCAACTATCAAACTACTAATTTGAATATTTATTTGAATTATAATGCGGGGATTCGCCATGTATTCACCACAATTCAAACATCTGCGATAAGGTGACATCATCCACCAGAAAACCGCAGAATGCTGTTAACGCCTCAAGGTTTGACGTAATGGAATAATATCAACTGATTATGACGTATTCGTCACGAGTTGCCAGACCTGTTCATGTGCGACGAGGAAAACGGGCGTTGTCCAATTCTTGACCTGATGTTACTTAAGTGAGAGATAAAACGAGGCTTCGGCACGAACTGCAGGTAGGCAAGAAGTAGAACTAAGTGACTGCCGCCGGGCGCGTCTAAAGTTCCGGTCTTCGAAGCGTCGTCGCATTGTCGAAACAGAAAGAACTAGGCAAGAGTCGCAGCTTCTGAACTAAACAAAGAACTAGTTGAGAATCCGCAAAGGAAAACGAACTGTCTATTAACCCTTTCAAGTCGATTTTTTTCTACATTGTATATGACAATAATTAAGGCTATATGTCTAAATATGTGCACCCTTGGACACAAAGTGACTTTCATTCGCTTAAAATAATAATGGAGGGCAGAATGGGGAGGGGACATATATGTCCCATTAGTCCTGGTTAGTAGGACATATATGTCCCAAACATCATTAATGAAACACGTATATGTTGGGAACGAAACGTTTATTTTTCCGTTTACATGTGCACTTTTGTGAAACATTTGATGCAATATGGCACATCACATTCTACACACATAATTTTAGTACGTTTTTCTATTCTTTTGCTCCTTGAGCATTCAGCACATCTGCGTCTTGTAGTGACTTTTTTAGGAATATAATTGCCAGTTTGAATCTGTCCCTGGCAGTTCCTGGCAATCAGGGAAAGATTTAAACTGACAAAAGCAGTTTGAATCTGTCCATGGAAAAAGTTTTCCTCAGTAGTTCATTGCCCATGGAAGGATGTTGGTACCAGTAGTGGTTCATAGATGGGGTTATAAGACATCACGAAAATTGTACCGATGAGTTTCATAATTTCTTGCTTGCTTGTTGCTACTAATTTTGTTGTTTTGCTTTTACTTTCATGGAAGATTTTCATTCTTTCATTGGTGTGGTAAGCTATTTGCATAATAAGGCTTTCTGGAAATAGCTTCAGAAATACCTCACATTGAGAAGAGACATGGTGGCACAAATCATGATGAACAGTTGTCGGTCTGGGTGCGGTTTGACCCATTCGAGGGTTAATTGGTATATTATCGGTAATTGCAGTCCAGATAGGTGCACTAAAATCCCGAGATTTAAGCAACGATGGCTCTTCAAGCAATGACTCATCCCTCTCTTCACCACTATCAGAGTTATCGGATACATCATGTGCCTTTTCTGGCTCATATTCACGATAAGAATCACTAATGGATTTATCTGAAAACAGAGCAGCCACTTCTTCCAAAGTATAAAAATTATCCATATTCTATGATCTTATTATAATATAAATAGATTTAGTTCACTTAAATATGCTATTCCACGAACAACCGTCATACGTGCGATCATAATTACAAATTCAGGCAAGAAATGACTAAATCAGTCCATGTAATGGTACATCAAAAGACCATCAAAAACCGTTACCCAATGTCTGTTAGGACACTTACTTGTGAACCACAAACTAATATGCGATAAAATATAAACGTTAACAAGAAACAACACACTAGCGTTTTAAAAATTCAGATAAAACGTAAATTTTAACAACTATAACAGTTTTATGCAATATCTAAAGGTTTCAGCAACAAAAACATTTTAAATAATCTAATCATAAAGAACCACATAAACTTACCAGACAAAATGGCACCTAGACCTTCCAGCAGACAGCCAAAACATCGGAAATCAGTCAAGCGTGAAAGCAATATTTTTGCTAAGCGTCGGGGAGCGAAAATTATGCGTTTTGGGACAAATGTGGTCGTTCAGACATTGAGAGGCATGTGTTAGGACATATATGACCCAATAATCGCATCGCGCAGTTATTACGACGCAGCAAAGCGGTTCCCCTGTAAAGTGCTTTGATTTATTCGTGTGTTATATTGACAACGTTTGACAATAAACTAACCAACGTTCAACGAGCGTGAGCTCGATCCTTGGAGTCGGATCGGATTATCGCGCATCGGTCAAGCCACGCGAGCAGCAATTGTCCGGCCCGTTGGTCTAGCGGTTAAGTGCGTCGCCTTTTAATCAAAAGGTTGCAGGTGCGAAACTGGTCGCTAGCTAGTCGGTTGTGTCCTTGGGCAAGGCACTTTACGGACATTGCTTGAACCCAGCGGATTAATGGGTTCTACCAAATTGAAGGAACGTGTCTATCATATACAACACACTGCAATAGCTCCGGTAACTCGACGATGGGCGCGAGGTGATCTGACGATTGCCCGTGTGTTAACCCTCTTGGTTTTCCCATTCACGGGGATAAACATGAATATCCTATCCTATCCTATCCTATCCAGCACTGAGCGTTTATCCATAACGCCAAAGGTGCACCTACAGAGGGTAAATTCTTTTCGAATAAAGCGTGAAAGGTTGCATATAACAAGGTAAAACAACTTAGCAGCAGGAATATTGGTGGCAAAACATGTTTTGATATCTTTGTACATTTTATTAAAATAGTAGCCCGTGTTGGAACTGTATGGTGATTCGCGGGCGATAGTAGTTACAGCAGGGTAGCCTGGAAGTGAGGTGGTAGGATGGTTAACGCAATCGATACATTATACGCATTGTTATACAAGAACAGTCTTAGGGACGAGCCGATGATGAGTTTAAACCTAGTTCAGATTAAAAAAATTGAGTCATATCAGTGATTTTTTTATATATAATATTTTACGCAATTCCCAAATTTATTTATTGTTGTATTCTTTGTGGTATTAACCAAACCGCCCACACGAGGTCAGAACAACACCAATGCTCTACAACATGGCGGAAGAGGACGGGTTTGTGTCACCCCATGTGTACAGGGGGGGTTGGGCGCAAAGGAGACATAATGTGGAAAAAGACGATGCACACATATTTGATGGATCGATACACACATGTTATATTATTTAATTTAGGAATATTTGTAGAAAAGTTGGCGTGATGTATTTTAAAGTCAGTCGCATCAAAATATCAACCTTTGTGTGGGGGGTGTGGGGATCTTGTAGTAGTGATGAGGATATCTAGTGATTGGGGCAGGGTAATATTGTGGTATGGACTTGTCTGTAACTGAAATAAGTGGCAGGTATAAAAGTGATAATGTGTGTGTTTCATGACAATAAATCTCATTATAAACAACTCAGTCCATTTTACACACAACCGTACAGAAAGTGGTCAGTGTGAAGATAGAACCGAGAACCTGTCTGGTTATAACCTTCACTCTTGTATATGAGCTATTGTATGAAATAACCTGGTTCCAACCATAACAGTTGGCTCCCATTTTGGTTCTTTTATTTGACGGTTACCATTTAATTACTGGTAAGCGAAACAAATTATTTGATTTTGTTTATATATAATTTTATTGTTTCAGATGATAATGTGTTTTTAGTCCTTTTGACTATGAACCTATGTAGTATATTTGATTAACAAATAAAAAAATACATTTAAATATTATTACATAAACAGCCCAAGTAAGCTTACATCATTTAAACTTGATTCCTTTAAAGCACATCAATCATACACAACATCACATGAAACTGAGGCTTACCTGGGGATAAAGGAGTTGTTGTATTGCTTCTTCCAACATACTTTGACCTTTACGTGAAAGTTTTCTCCATTCCAAATCGAGTTCTGATATTTTGCCAACGCATCCAGCCAGACATTGTGCTGCGTGGTCATCCAACCTCACATAGCTTCTCACTGTAAGTTTGAGCTGTGTAGAACAGGAGTGTTAAAACTCCACAATGAATATATCCTGTGAATTATATGTTTAATAATCAACTATCAAACAAACCAATTTGAATATTCATTTAAAATATAACAAGTTATTGTAGCGTACTGCAATGTTAGTTTGTGCGAGCGATTTTGTAATGGCATATCTGCGATCAAACAACACACGCAAAAACGGGAACTAGAAATAAGGCATTATTTACGCTTTGCTAAAAATGTCGCCACATAACCCCCTCCAGAAGTGGACATAATGAGCATCAGCAGAAATCAAAACTATGCGAGCAACACAGTAAAATCAAATGAGGTTAAACATGAAAACATCTGGCGAGCAACATAGTTAATCATTAAAACGAATAGGGGTTTAACGAAACTTCCCGAGCGGGTACATTTAGCCGTCGACTCGCGTTGGGTCGTATTTTGCGGTGGCAAATTTTCATAGTCTGATTTGCGTGGTCTTCCTCGTCGTGGCGGTTGTACCACTGTGAGTTATGTCATGTCCAGGTATGCTAGTTTCACACGATATATGCTGACCACTTCATGACGGTCTCCTATCTCCATAGTAAAAGTCTTGTGGTTGCGGCTGATGACACGGTACGGACCGTTGTACGGTGGCATCAAAGGTGGACGGTGTTTGTTGTTTCAAAGAAAACGTACAGACATGTGTCCAAAACTGGTGGTACTCTTGTTGGAACTAGACCATGGCGTGACATAGGCGTTGGTAGTAATCGACCAACCGTCTCTTCTACTGCTTAGAGTGTTTGAGAAGGAAGCAGATCAGATTGGCTGACACCAAAAAATCCCCGGGAACTACTAAATTCGCTTTGTATACTAATTCCGCTGAGGAAGCTTTCAAGTCTTCTTTAGGGTCGGTGCGGATGCCCTGTAAGCCGTGCCATGAGGGCACTCTTCATGTGACGATGAAATCGTTAAACAAGCCCGTTCCCCTGTGCATGAAATGAGGCCGTGCGATGGAGTTAAATGCCAAGCAACCTGGTAAACCTCGACCACAATGCTGAGGTAAATTGTGGACCTCGGTCAGATGAAATGTTGAACGGTACGCCAAACGGGAATTCTAGTGAAGGCGAAAGCCCTGGCACACGTGGTTGGAGTCACGTCTGTCATCGGAATAGCTTCTGGCCATCTTGTAAAACGGTCGACTATTTTAAGCAAATATATATTGCCTTTTAAGTGTGCCAAGGGGCCGACGATATCAATGTTCACGTGGTTAAAACGTGATTGGCAAAGTGTGTATTGCTCAAGCGGAGCGCGCATATTCTGGTGGATTTGGGCTTTCTGGCAGCTAACACATTGTTTTGCCCACAAACTGACCTGTCGATGTAAACCGTTCCAGACAAATTTAGAAGAAATTAGCTTACGTGTTGCCCGGATGAACGGGTGTGACAGATTGTGAACAATATCGAATATTTGCTTATGCTAGGACTTCGGGATCACAGGACGTGGTGTTCCTGTCGATACATCGCAGTGAATCGTAGTTCCAGACAGATCAAGTTGGATGTCTTCAAGTTTCAGGTTCATGACCGCTGTGCGATAGGTTTGAACCTCCGGGTTCAGCTGGGCAGCTGCGAGCGATGCGTAATTCATGTCAAGCTGCAATTGCGTGGCATTAATCGAAATGCGAGAGAAAGCGTCAGCAGCTTGATTGCGTTTGCCATCGATGTGACGTACGTCCGTTGTGTACTCTGAGATGGCAGCTAATTGAAGTTGTTGTCTCGCTGACCATGGACTCGATGTCTTGAAAAAGGCAAATGTAAGTGGTTTGTGGTCGGTGTAAGCCATGAAACTGCAACCTTCGAGAAAATAGCGAAAGTACTTTCGATAAAGAAAGATGTCTTTGTACTTTCGAAATGAAGATGTCTACGTCCTCTCGGCCTGCCAATAATAATTCGTCAGCCTGCCTTGCTAATTGCAGTTATCGACAAAATCCTGAGAAGCAAGGACCGTTCTTTTGTTGGCGGGCATACATTCCAAGACTCCCAAAAAAGGAAGCATTCTTTCTCCTTACCCAGCAAGGCTATCATTTCATCCATGAGTGAGTATGGCATTCGGTCACCGAAAGGCGGCATGTGGAGCAGTCGCTTTGCTCTCTGTGACTGCGTCAGGCAGAAAACACAGATCAATCGCTCTTTGATTGCCTGATATTTTTCTTTTTTTTTATTTTTTTTAAGTAAATAAAGCAGGCGGCATGCCGTAATTTGGTCTGTAGCATTTCGTATAGTATATATTTGTTTTAATTTATGTCTAAAATATTTTGTGTTTGAACGTCGTTGTTTTGCGTTTCAAGTTTACCGACTCTCATGTGTTATTACTCGCTACGTAATTTTAACCTTGTACGGCCCTTTGTAATTCATCTGGTTTAAATCATTAACATAGTTTTTCCACCTAATCCCCCACAGTTAGTCAAACGTGCAGATGTGAAACGTCTCGCACATAAACTTCTCGCACCTCGTAAATTGCCTATATATTCTAGAAATTTGAATGAGATAATATTAACCTACTATATAACCTACAATAACGTACTTGAGATACTTTGCGTCATGCTGTATAACGTACCTTAGACTATACAACTGGCGTCATGCTAAATGACGTACTTAGTAACTTGAGTCGCGAATAAACCGTATATTGAATGAGACGCAGAATACAACTAAACTGAATCATCAAGAGTTAGACTTCGACTTAGAGATCTAGACATCAAAAATCGTAGCTGCCATAATATTTGATAGGCGTTCTGTGGAAATTAGATTTTCCGCTGCGCAGCTCGCCAGACACCGTAAGCAAAGTATATAATAATTCCAAAATCCGTAATTAAACAAATTAATACATATATCTTTAAACTTATTTGGTATCCGAGTATCATAGAACAAATAGCGAGAAAAACATTAATAGCGCCAACGTGCGGCGGTGGATTAAACGTTCCAGACATAAACAGTAAAATCGAAGCAGCACGCGCAATTCGACTTTATACGATAAAAACGCTAACATCGGTAACGTCACCATGGCATGAATGGCTACGCTACAACCTAGGCTCAACAATAAAATTAATAAACCCAAATATCTATGCGAATATGCGCCCAAACGCCAGTGACCCCGAAACCATATATCTTCAAATGAAACGAATCGCAAGAATAACCAGCCAACAAAACTACGATTGGTCAACATCAAAACTAAGACCAATCTACGATATACTAATAAAAGAAAAAATGACTACAAAGGAAATAAAAATTAACAATATAATAATACCATGGCAACAAATCACGCTAAAAACCAAAGGAATCAAACCCTTCTTTAATAATATAGATAGAGACGTCGCCTATAAAATCGCACATAAAGCGTTCTTTTTAGGCAACTGGATTAAAACGCATACAAATCAAATTCATCAAAACGGAAAAATACCTATAACCAACTGTAAATTTTGTAAACTCCCGACGGATAGCATCAATCATATCTTAGTCGAATGCGGAACCATAAATAAAATTAAAAAGAATACCGAGCGAATCTATAACCAAATGTGCAAGGACAAAATATGTCTAAACGACGGAATAATGTTATACAATAATACGATGAATATCATCGCACTTAAACTCGCCACTATTTTAAAAAACGAAATAATAAAAATCAAAACGCGACTAGATATTAAAAATGAATACATTTGGAATAATAATGTATTTATACGAAAAGTACTGGGGGTCATCAATACCAAAATCAAAAAATTCGTGAAAAGACAACGTAATAAAATGGGAGAAGAATTAATTCGACAACGATTCAATCTACGAGATATATCACGTATCAAAACCCCTCAACTCCTTTCCTTTTGACTTCCCTTTTACAATTATACATATGGCAATACTCTAGGTAGCCTAACCGGTTAATAATATGAAATTATGCAACTGTGTAAGCCGAAATTAATACGCCCACTTATTATGTAATATTTTGTGCCCCTGTACTTTGTCGCGGTCTTAATACAAAAAAAAACAAAGAATGTAACGATAAATAAATTTGGGAATCCGCGAGTATACGCTAACGCTCAACGTGATTCTAGAAAATAGAGTCCAATACGCTAAACTGTGCGGAAGAGATAACAACATGGAAATTTACAACGTCTACCTGAAATCCGGCGCGAGACACGAATCTGTGATCGAAAGAGAAAATACGCTAAAAAACCTAATACAAAAGATCGCGAGTAATACCAACGCATTACGATTTATCATGGGTGACTTTAATATGTTCTTAGGAAGAAACGACGTAAAGCACGGCTATAATTCAGATCTTAAAAGAGATAGAGATGCGCTAAATGAATTAATCAAACACGCGAATATGCACGACGCCTTTCGGAAAATTCACGGAGAAAAAATAGAATTCACGAGAAATGCCGCAAACTCCGCATCGCGAATCGACCGAATCTACGTAAACAATGAGGTATTGCATAAAACCAAAGCGATCGACCATAAAATAAACACCTTCACGGACCATAACAACTGCCCAATAATAATAATTAACGTAAAGAATAACAATCAATGGGGTAAGCCAACGTATAAAATAAACAACGCCATACTAGAATGCGAAGACGTAATAGAGCACCTAATACAGCATTGGGAATTATGGAAAACGCAAAAAAGTAAATTCAAAAACGTGTTAAATTGGTGGGAGAATGGGAAAAAGATTATAACAAATGAAACAAGATACTTATCAATCGAAATAAACCAAGCCGAACGGTATAGATACGAAGCAAGCATGAAACGACTGGAAACGATTAAAACGGATCAAATAACAGAAAATATAATCAAGGAAAAATAACAGATAAAATGTAACGTAAAGACATACGAAGAGAAAAAGCATCAAGGTGCGCTTATCAGGGCAAAAATAATGCCAATAGAAAATGAAGAATCCCCATCAAAAACATTCTTTAATATTGAAAAACGTAATCAAAATCGCGATCGGATATATCAAATTAAACAAACTAACGGAAATACCACCACGTCACCAACCGAAGCAATCAACGCAATCCATAACTTCTATCGCAATCTCTGGTCTATAGAAGACAAAAAAGAAAACTACGACGAATACCTTAAAGAGATAACACCCATAGAAATCAACGAAAATGAGCGCCATAAATTAACGCGACCCATAATCACAGACGAAATACGCGAAGTAATGAATAATATGAATAATGACAGCTCGCCAGGGAGCGATGGGATTTCACTGAAATTATATAAGAAACTAGAAAGTGTCAACCACGTGTTTAACCACCACTATTTGTAAAACACATGTTGTGTGCCATATATTCATGCTACAGGGTCCCTAACCACAGTTTGTATTTTATACACCGAGTATATAGTTTGTTTCTGCAAGCATAAACGCATGGGTCCCATAGTTAACCAACCAAACTTATTTTTCATATGCAGTTAAATAAAAGATAAACGTCTAAAATTTACGAACATTTCACCACAAATATTTTAAATTAAAGCTTATTTTCAAGCACTGTAGTAAAATAAGGCTAAATTCCCAAAACAGCCCGATTTATTTTTTAATGGTTTCAGGAAATTCCCCTGGGTTTAGTAGATAAGTTTCTGTTTTTATAAGTGACTTATGTTATGGAACAATTCTTAAAGTTTTAATCTGACTTGTAGACTGCTTATTAGAGATGTCAGTGCGATATGGCAGGAAATTACCCTATGTAAATGTTTTCTATTTTTTAATTGGCACAAAGTGTCTAATGGTATAACATTTTACTGAATCTGATCAAAATTAGAGCAGCCGTTCAAGCGCTATGCCCCCAAAAGGTAATTTATTAGAAAAAAAAACGTTTTGGTTTTTAACGTCTTATGGGAATTCCCCTGGATTCATTACCCAAAATTTTGGTTTCTGCATATCTAGACCATGTTGTCTAACAAATGGCTAAGTTTCATTACGATTCCATTATTCCTTATGGTAGATGTCGGGGCGCCATGCCATGCCTGTCACAATCATGATTTGAGAACAAAATCTTATTTTTATGGTATTTCCCTAAGTAATTTTTTTATTTTTCTCT
>CH002709.1:59468-90090 GCA_000149265.1 Ciona savignyi
TCCATGTGGTTTTGTCTTCAGAACATATTTACGTCCCCCGTGATTAATAGTCAAGTGGTGGTCAGGGTCCCTGTAGCATGAATATACAAAATGTGTTTTACTAATGGTGGTGGTTAAACACGTGGTTGATACTCTCTAGTTTAAATTAAATCTTCTTTTCAAGCGCTGAAGTGAAATGAAGCTAAATTGCCAAAACAGCCCGATTTAGTTTTTCATGTGTCAGGGAATTCCCCTAGGTTTAGTAGATAAGTTTCTGTTTTTACATATGTGGGTCATGTTATGTAACAATTCTCAAAGTTTTAATCTGATTTGTCGACTGCTTGTCTTATTTGTCAGTGCGATATGGCATGCCAGTCACAAACGTAATTCAGGAACATATCGTTGTTTTTAACGTAATTACCCTAAGTAAATGTTTTCTTTCTTTTAATTGGCACAAAGTGTCTAATAGTCCAACATTTCGCCAAATCTAATCAAAATTAGAGCAGCCGTTCCAGCGCTATATGCCCCAAAAAGCTAATTTATTGGAAAAAAAACCTTTTGGATTTTAACGTCTCAGGGGAATTCCCCTGGATTCATTACCCAAAATTTTGGTTTCTTCGTATCTAAACCATGTTCTCTTACAAATGTCAAATTTTCATTACGATTCCATTATTCCTTTTGGCAGATGTCGGGGCGACATGGCATGCTTGTCACAATCATGATTTGAGAACAAAATCTTATTTTTAGGGTATTTTCCTACGTACTTTTTTTATTTCTTCTAAGTGTTAAATCAGTGACTAATGTACTTACATTCTACCAAATCTGATTCAGATTGGAGCAGCAGTTTAAGCGCTATGCCACAAAAAGCTAATTTTTTTAATAAAAAATAACGTTTTGGTTTTTAACCTCCCAGGGGAATTCCCCTTGATTTATCACTCAACATTTTAGTTTCTGCATATCTAGACCATGTTGTCTAACAAATGGCTAAGTTTTATTACGATTTCATTATTCCTTTTAGTAGATGTCGGGGCGACATGCCATGCCTGTCACAATCATGATTTGAGAACAAAATCTTATTTTTAGGGTATTTCCCTAGGTAATTTTTTTATTTTTTCCAAGTGTTAAATTAGTGTTTAATGCATTTACATTCTACCAAATCTTATTCAAATTGGAGCAGCTGTTTAAGCGCTATGCCACAAAAAGCTAATTTTTTTATAAAAAAACCGTTTTGGTTTTTAACCTCCCAGGGGAATTCCCCTTGATTTATCACCCAAAATTTTGGTTTCTGCATATCTAGACCATGTTGTCTAACAAATGGCTTAATTTTATTACGATTCCATTATTCCTTCTGGTAGATGTCGGGCCATGCCATGCCTGTCACAATCATGATTTGAGAACAAAATCTTTTTTTTAGGGTATTTTCCTAGGTAATTTTTTTATTTTTTCCAAGTGATAAATCAGTGACTAATGTACTTACATTCCACCCAATATTATTCAAATTGGAGCAGCCGTTCAAGCGCTATGCCACAAAAAGCGCAATTTTTCATAAAAAATACCGTTTTGGTTTTTAACCTCCCAGGGGAATTCCCCTTAATTTATCACCCAAAATTTTGGTTTCTGCATATCCAGACCATGTTGTCTAACAAATGACAGAGTTTCATTGCAATCCCATTATTCCTTCTGGTAGATGTCGGGGCGCCATGCCATGCCTGTCAAGCGTTTGACGAAAAAAAAAGAAAAAAAAGAAAAAAAAAAGAAAAAAAAAACGGACAAAAACAATATGTGTCCCATTTTTCCAAATGCGACCCATAATAATTGGGACAAACGTTTTTTTATGTATAGATCTTGGACTTGTGTTGGGAGCAGAGTTAAAATTAGTTTTATTCCTTTTGTTTGCGTTTTCCTTGGGGAAAACTAAGGAGGGAAACCGCGAAGGCGGGAAGGTGGGAAAATGTACTTTAAAATAAATATTATAGCATTAGAGTTAGTTTTAAACATGGCGTTAGAGTTAGTTCTGGGATCGAGATTAGTGTTAAGGAATGGTTTAAAATTAATTTTCATAGTTTTGGTGAGCAGTTTCCCTCCTTCCCTTCTTCCCGTTTTCCCTCCTTTTAGTATTACCCGATTTCCTTCCTACCCCCCATTCTCTTATACCTTCCACCCCGTTGGTCTAACGGTTAAGTGCGTCGCCTTTCAATCGAAAGGTTAAAGGTGCGAAACTGGTCGCTAGCTAGTCGGTTGTGTTGGGCAAGGCACTTAACGGACATTGTCTGATCTCAGCGGATTAATGGGTTCTACCAAATTGTAGGAACGTGTCTATCATATACAACACACTGCAATAGCTCCGGTAACCCAACGATGGGCGCAAGGTGATCTGACGATTGCCCGTGTGTTAACCACCTTGGTTTTCCCATGCACGGGGAGAAAGATGAATATCCTATCCTATCCTATCCGTGCAGCCTTCCTCTGATGTTGTCTCAAAAGTACATGGCATATGTTTCTATGTAGATTCACCAGCTGGTATGTGGAGTGATTGCTCCACAGTGCTTCTTTCTTGACCGACTGAGTGTAAGCAGTGTACCTCCGTGTAAGAGGGTGTGCACAGAGGTACGTGACAGGTGGGAACATCAGGAAATAATATAATAACTGTAATGTCTAATGGCTAGTATAATAAAGTAACTAGATTTATATAATAATTATAACATATTCAAAAACCGATCTAAGGAAGCTCATTATGGTTTCAAAACTTAGCCCAGTTCAAAACATGGATATTCTATTTTTTTGTCTGTCGATTTAAAAATATCTTCGTATTTTAACTGATGAAATAGTTCAAATTTATGTAGATTAGTGTCTGTCCAAAATCATTCAGTCTGTGTTGGAAAAAAACATGAGTCATTGAAATCAAATAACTTAAACAAACAATTATAACAGATGCGGCCATTTAATTGAAGCTGGTGGATTAGAATGGCCTGGATTTCTGGACTGTGCGGAATTTATTGAGTGCCGCGTCGAGACAGTATGCAGAGGTCGACGAAGTGTGCTTCGTAAGTTTGTTATTTATTAACAGGCGAACTTAAGCTTAAATGTAACCTATATATTGTTGTTTGAATGAACTGGTTGGGTAAACGCAAGCTTGCCTTGTCTTTTCTCCAAAATGAATGGCTTTAAAAACACCATCCTATAGATTGCTATATTCGCATGTGTCATTGGACAAGACTCTTAATATACGTTGCTTAGCAATTAATAAGCTGAACAATAACGTTATCATACACAAACAATAAATAAAATGTAATCAAATTTTAGTGTTAAAACATACGACTTTGGCATAGTGCAAACTGGGAAACAAAAATTAACGTCCAACCCTATATCCCATTCTATCCAGCACCATTATCAAAATCTGGAGTCCACAGTCATTTCGCAAGGAAGAAACGGCCGTCTCGACTACCTTCATTCAAGTTTAAACATCACACGCAAACGGAATTGAAACGGGTAAGTCTGCAATGCGTTCCAGTCGCTAACATCTCTTATGACTTTGCATAAATAGATAGTATATTCATGTTTATCCCCGTAAAAGGGGAAACGGAATTAACACAGGTGTAATAGTTGGACGTTAGGTCAATAGATATCGCAGTTTGTCGTGTAAGCTTCAGACGTTCAATTAATTTGGTAAACCCCATCATTGCACTGTGTTCAAGCAATGTCTGTAAAGTGCCCTGCCAAGGACACAACCAACTAACAAGCGACTAGTTTCGAACCTACAAGTTTTCGGCTGAAAGGCAACGCACTAACCCACCATGCTATGCGATCGGAAGACAAGCCCCTTTCAGTAAACCCGACTAGTTCAAATTGGAGCAGCTGTTTAAGCGATATGCCACAAAAAGCTAATTTTTTTTATAAAAAATACCGCTTTGGTTTTTAACCTCCCAGGGGAATTCCCCTAGATTTATAACCCAAAATTTTGGTTTCTGCATATCTAGACCATGTTGTCTAACAAATGGCTAAGTTTCATTACGATTCCATTATTCCTTCTGGTAGATGTCGGGGCGCCATACCATGCCTGTCACAATCATGATTTGAGAACAAAATCTTATTTTTAGGGTATTTCCCTAGGTAATTTTTTTATTTTTTTCAAGTGTTAAATCAGTGTCTAATGCACTTACATTCTACCAAATCTTATTCAAATTGGAGCAGCTGTTTAAGCGCTATGCCACAAAAAGCTAATTTTTTTAATAAAAAATACCGTTTTGGTTTTTAACCTCCCAGGGGAATTCCCCTAGATTTATCACCCAAAATTTTGGTTTCTGCATATCTAGACCATGTTGTCTAACAAATGGCTAAGTTTCATTACGATTCCATTATTCCTTCTGGTAGATGTCGGGGCGCCATGCCATGCCTGTCAAACCTTTGACGAAGAAAAAAAAGAAAAAAAAAAAAAAAGAAAAAAAAAAAACGGACAAAAACAATATGTGTCCCAATTTTTCAATTGGGACCCATAACTATGAAAATATATTAAATTCGACTCGGAAGAACTATATAACAATATATTAATCAAAAAAATAATGTCAGATACCATGAGAACGGCCATAATAAAACTAATCTATAAAAATAAAGGAGATAAATCGGAGATAAAAAATTGGCGTCTCATATCGTTGCTAAACACTGACTATAAAATACTTAGCGGAATAATTACGAAAAGATGTGAAGGAGTAATGAACAAAATAATTAGTAAAAACCAAAAATGCGGGTTAAAAGGGAGAACGTTGGACCACGCTCTATATAACTTAACCGCCATAATAGAATCGACAACTAAATTTAAGAAGCAAACCTCAATAGTGGCGGTCGACTTTGAAAAAGCTTTCGACCGTGTTAGCCATACGTTTATAAACGCAATATTAATCAAACTCAACCTTCCCCCGACGCTTATCACCTGGTTAAAAATCTTATATAACGATATAAACAGTAAAATACTAGTAAACGGCGCCCTCACACGACCAATAACAATAAAACGTGGCATCCGCCAGGGGTGCTCGTGTAGTATGCTTCTTTTTCTACTCGGAACAAAGACCCTCACACGGAAAATAAATAATAACTCAAAAATCAAAGGTATAAAACTCGGTCCTACGGAAATTAAAACAGAACAATATGCGGACGACCTCACCCTTTTTCTAGAAAATAAAGAATCCCTCAATGAAGCAATCAGAGAATTAAAAACCTACGAAAAAATATCCGGACAAAAAATCAACGCAAATAAAACCCAAATAATATCCAACGACCCCCAACTTATTGAAGTTGCTAAATCAACTTTTGGCGAAAACATAATCAGTGAAAAGATAAAAATACTTGGCCTTCACGTGAGCCTCACAGCCACGTGCACAAACGAAAACCTAAACAAAATAACTCGGGTAATTAGAACATTATTTTATAAACATAGAGAAAGGAACCTAACATTAAAAGGTAGAGTTATGATCATAAACGCACTGTTTATACCGCAAATTTTAAATATCAGGTATTTGGCATAATGTTAACACTAATCGTTGAGTAGGCAATTACTTTTTGAACTTGCTTTTCTTTCAAGTAATTAAGGTGATATAGCTCTTCAGTCCAAGTAAACGTTGAAGATGTTAAACTAATTGTTCGTCAATTGTGTTCTCGGGCAACACTCACTGGCAGTTGCCCAGTGCGTTAATCAGAAAATCAAGTTATGAGATGCATGACTATACTTATAATGTTTTGTTTAATTTCTACAACCATCATTAATATAATATGAAAATAGTAAAATTCTCTGGTGTGGAACATACGGCGGAGTTGAAAATAATGAAGAGACACATTACAGTACAGATCCTGGTCAATAACCGGGCATTACTAACCCAAATATATTTGATATTTTATCACATTCTTAGTGTGAGCTGTAGCGTTGGTAGATAAGATACAGTATTGCTTATCCTATCTTTCAAAGGGAATGTACTACAGAAGTCGGCAACCCCGGGAGTGCTTTTTTTAATGGCATGCCGCGTGGTTTAACCCGCCACAAAATCTATACTATGTAGGCTTCACAGTCAAACTGTCCATAATATATCGAATAGAATTAATAAAAACAATTTTTCTTTACTTCTTACTAATATTTTAAATTTGGTTGTCGATTATGCAGCCACTACATAACAAGGTTTGGCACGCTAAGCTGTTTTATTATTATATTATTTTTAAGCTATCACACTGCATTCAAAAGGTTGCCGACCCATCGTACAATAACATAAACAAAA
This sequence comes from Ciona savignyi, assembly GCA_000149265.1. Classification (NCBI taxonomy): domain Eukaryota; kingdom Metazoa; phylum Chordata; class Ascidiacea; order Phlebobranchia; family Cionidae; genus Ciona; species Ciona savignyi. Next base: position 65,708 of record CH002709.1, read on the forward strand.
ACAGTAATGTATTATTATAACTAGTTATAAATCACACTGTATTTACAATGGTACAAAAAATATTCTATCCAGTAGCAGTAATAGTTTAAACCAAGGATGATATGCAATAACCAACAAAGTTATTCTTTGTCACAGAGAGAATTATAGCCGGGCCTCAAACTACAACAAAGAGCACAGCTTCAACTAATTATCCAATTACAACTGCACTAATGATCACTGCTGTAGTTTCTGTATTCTATCATCTGTACTGAGATCTATAAGTCATAATTATTGTAGCTCGTCAAGCAATTATATTATTATGCTAATTAGCGATATATTCACACATATTTTCCATTTGTTTCACTCCATCATATACAATGATGTCTGTGTGTGTGTTTTCACATGTTTAATAAAGATCAGTTCATAGTTTGTCATTCGATTAGAATTGCCTTTCACAGCAAATAATTAAATTGTACTTAAGTCTACAATCAGAATTGGCCTCACAAAAAGGGCTGTCACTCAAAATCCAGTCACAGGTCTTACAATTATTATACTATTTAAAATTAAAGCTTCGATCTGCACCCTAAATCCAAAACCCTTTAAGTTTTTACCTAAAAAAATTAAGTCCTGTAAATCGGGAACTTTTTTCCCAGCCAACCAGGTATATATATATGATGCACAATCAACACCTTTATGTTACAAAGCACTGCTTGACTATTACAAAACTTCACAACTAAACAAGAACACCGGCGCAGCGTGACACATGCTGCTTCCAACCGTACAAACATTGGGGAATCATCACCATTGTTACATAGCAAACCAGTCGTTTAAGTACCATGACTACGAGAGGGCTTCATGTCATTTCAGGTCGCACGTAGTCTATTAACTGGTTATACGCCATTTAATGCAGTTCCTTAACCCCTGTTTAAGATAGTTATTGCTTAGTTAAAGCGAATCTCGTTTGCAGAAAGATTAGTTAGGACAAATCTCATGTTAGCTCAGCGGAGATTTCCTAAGTGTGGAAATTTCAGGATAAGGAATAACTTTTTATATGTCACGTGTGTTTTTTATGTCACCGTGTTTTTATGGTTCCTATTTGGAAAATGGAACACATACTGTTTTTTACCGATTTCCCTTATTTTACTCAAAAACATGATATGCATGCCGCCCCAACATTTCGATTTCAATAAAAACTAGAGAGTGTCAACCACGTGTTAACCATCACTATTTGTAAAACACATGTTGTATAACCTATATTCATGCTACAGGGCCCCCAACCACAATTTGTATTTTATACACTGAGTATGTAGTTTTTGTTTCTGCAATGTGGTTCCAGCCAGCGGAGCATAGTTCGCTCTTAAGAAGGTTACAGCCGACCAAACTAAGTACTTTAACGTTGTGGCAGATTTAGACCAAGCAACAGCAAGTAGCCTTATCGACCTAGCCTACTTGAGAACCCACCACACGAAAACAAGTATGCAACAATTAAGGAACTTCTGCTTTTTTCGTTCAGTTTAGTTCACAAAGAGCGAAGCGCTTGCTACACATGCCACCTTAGGGGAAAGAATGCCATCAGCCCTAATGGACGAAATGTTGGCACTTCTGCGAAACGAAGAAGGGTGGTTTTTTGTTTCTTGAGTTATTCCTAAAACGCATACATACGCACGGGATTGGCAACAAAGACATCGACGATTACCGGATTTTCGCGAAGCAAGTCGATTTAATGTTGTTGGCCGGGCGAGCTGACACAGATTACACGATTTCCAAGGTATTTAGACAAAATCTCGTACTTATTCACATTGTAAAGTCGATGCCGTCGACATGGTTTGTTTTATAACCGAAGTTTTGGAAACAAAGCCCGCCAATGTCGTCCATCAATCTCATTACAGGGAAACGAGGAAGCCGACCGTTGTTAGTTACAGCGACGGTTGGAGTTTTTTCTCGGCGTGGAATCGCTCGTTTGGTGGCCATTTCCTACTCGACACGGGTACCGAGATTAGTGTTAAAACAATTCTTCTCCCATTTTATTACGTTGATTCAATCCACCAATACTGTGACCGTAACTTACAACACTGTGAACCTTTTATGCTAATGTAATGTTATTTAAAACTATTATTATCACAGTATTTTTATAAACAAATTTTACAATGTTAATGAAGTTCAAGTGAAATTTTATGATAAATATAATGAAGTTTTATGACAATAAACCAAATTTTTATATGTCTTTAATACACCCAAAATCTACTCACTCAGTCCTATGTCCACATATGTGGACAGTCTGTAACGGACCAATCAGAAGCGAGAAATTTTTTTTTTCAATTTTTCTTTTAATCTTTACCCATTAACACTTCTGCCCAAAAATGAATTTTCCTAACCATGCCAAAAAAACGGGGGATTGAGGAGGTGGCTCCCATTTGGGTTCTTTCATTTGACGGTTACTATTTATTTATGGGGGGAAGTGAAACAAAATATTTTGATTATTCAAACATTAGCTTGTTTTTATGCCAAAGTTTTATTTGAAAATATTAAAACAATTAATTTTGTGTTATTTTTTTGTTTATATATAATTTTATTGTTTATATAGAACAAAGATGATTATGTGTTTTAGTCCTTTTGACTATGAACATATGTAGTTCATTTGATAAACAAATAAAAAAATACATTTAAATAGTATTACATAAACAGCTCAAATGAGCTTAAATCATATAAACATGATTCCTTTAAAACACATCAATCATACACAACATCACTTGAAACTGAGGCTTACCTGGGGAGAAGGGAGTTGTTGTATTGCTTCTTGTAACATAATTTGACCTTCTGGTGAAAGTTCGTTCCAGTACAAATCCAGTTTCGATATTTTGCCAACAGACCCAGCTAGACATTGTGCTGCGTGGTCATCCAACCCCCCATAGCTTCTCACTGTAAGTTTGACCTGTGTGGAACAGGAATGTTTATAGTTGATTAAGGTTTGGTTAAGCTGTCAATCAAATCACCGAGTAGCTATGTAGCAAACCACAGCGTGCAGTGGTACCTTTGAACTTGCGGTTTATAAGCAAGGATGGGTTAATGTTGAGTTGTAATGCAATTTCCACTTTTATTTATCATTATCTTATTTGTGGTATTAATTATTAAGCATCTTGTTTATATTTTGTATTGTTTTACAGGAATATTAACGTTTCGGCAAAAGTTTCTTTGAGGCTTTTGTGCAGTAAATTTCATTTTATAGCATTTTCCAAGATTTTGAAAATAAACATTAGGGATAGGATATTCATGTTTATCCCCGTGAATGGGAAAACCAAGACGGTAAACACACAGGCAATCGTCAGATCACCTTGCGCCCATCGTCGGGTTACCGGAGCTATTGCAGTATGTTGTATATGATAGACACGTTCCTTCATTATGGTAGAACCCATTAATTTGTTGGGTTCAGGCAATGACCGTAAAGTGCCTTGCCCAAGGACACAGCCGATTAGCTAGCGACCAGTTTCACACCTGAAACCTTTCGAGTGAAAGGCAACGCACTTAACCGCTAGACCAACGGGCGGGACGAATTAGGTTTGGCGGATAGCAGGGTATTTTGAAACGCAACCAAATCAGGGAGTCAATGTGAACATAGGTAACTAAGTCAGGTGGTAGGATGGTTAACGCAACCGATACATTATACTCATTGTTATACAAGAACAGTCTTAGGGATGAGCCCATGATGGGTTTAAACCTTGGCCAGATTAAAAAAAAGAAAAGTGGATTAAAAAAATAAAGTCACAAATTAATTTATCATTATATTCATTGATCTTTGTGGTATTAGCCAAGCTTTCCACACAAGGTCAGACCACCACCGATGCTCTACAACATGGCGGAAGAGGACGGGTTTGTGTCATGCGTACGGGGGGGAGGTCTTAGTGTTAGTCGAATTATTTTGAAATGTAAATTAATTTTCAAAGGTGACGCAATGTGAAAAAAGACGATAGACACATATTCAATGCATCGATGATGATGTTAAAAACCTGGAAGAATTTAGGAATATTTGTTGAAACAAGTTTGAGAGACACACACGGCGTGATGTATTTTAAAGTCAGTCGCATCAAAATATCAAGCTTTGGGAGAGGTTGTGGGGATCTTTTATTAGTGATGAGGATATCTAGTGATTGGGGCAGGGTAATATTGTGGTATGGGACTTGTCGGTAATTGAAATAAGTGGGCAGGGTGTAAAAGTGGTAATGTGTGTGTTTTATGACAATTAAGTTCATTATAAACTAGAGAGTGTCAACCACGTGTTTAACCACCACTATTTGTAAAACACATGTTGCATGCCATATATATTTATGCTACAGGGTCCCTAACCACATTTTGTATTTTATACACTGTGTATGTAGTTATTGTTTCTGCAAGCATAAACCCATGGGTCCCATAGTTATTAAACCAAACTTTTTCTCTATGTGTAGGTAAAAAATAACAATCGCGATAGATTTACAAAGATTTTATCACAAATGTTTTAAATTAAAGCTTTTTTTAAGTGTTGTATTGAAATTATGCTAAATTCCTAAAATAGTTCGATTTAGTTTTCATGGCTTCGGGGAATTGCCCATTGGCTTGGTAAATAAGTTTATGTTTTTACATATGTGGGTCATGTTAACTATCAATTTTTAAGTTTTAATCCGATTTGACGAATCCTTGTTGGAGATGTTAGTGCAATGTGGCATGCTTGTCACAATCATGAGTCAGAAACATATCTTCGTTTTTAAGGGAGTTACACTAAGTAAATGTTTTCTTTCTTTTAAGTGACACAAGGTGGCTAACGATCTAGCATTTCACCAAATCTGATCAAAATTAGACTAGCCGGTTAAACGCTATGTTCCGAAAAGCTATTTTTTTTTTTAAATAACCGTTTTGGATTTTAACATCTCCGGGGAGTTCCCCTAGATTTATCACCCACAATTTTGCTCCTGCGTATCTAGACCATTTTGTCTAACAAACAACAAAGCTTTATTACTATTTTATTATTTCTTCTGGTAGATGTCGGGGCGACATGCCATGCCTGTCACAATCATGATTTGAGAACAAAATCTTATTTTTTAGGGTATTTCCCTAGATATTTTTTTATTTTTTTCTAATTGTTAAATCAGTGACTAATGCACATACATTCTACCAAATCTGATTAAAATTGGAGCAGTTGTTTAAGCGCTATGCCCAAAAAAGCTAATTGTTTAGAAATAAATACCGTTTTGGTTTTTAACGTCTCAGGGGAATTCCCCTAAAATTATCACCCAAATGTTTGGTTTCTGCATATCTAGACCATGTTGTTCAACAAATAACAAAGTTTCATTGAGATTCCATTAACCCTTCTGGTAGACGTCGGGGCGACATGGCATGCCTGTCACAATTATCATTTAACAGCAAAAGTTTAATTTTTAAGGTATTTTCCAAGGTAATTTTTTTATTTCTTTTAAGTGTTAAATCAGTGACTAGGGTACTAACATTCCACCAAATTTGATTCAAATTGGAGCAGCCGTTCAAGCGCTATGGCCCAAAAAGCTAATTTTTTAGAAAAAAAATGACCGTTTTGGTTTTTAACGTCCAAGGAATTCCCAATTCCCAAAAATTTATTACCCAAAATTTTGGTTTCTGCATATCTAGACCATGTTGTCTAAAAAATCACAAAGTTTCATTGCGATTCCATTATTCCTTCTGGTAGATGTCGGGGCGCCATGCCATGCCTGTCAAGCGTTTGACGAAGAAAAAAAGAAAAAAAAAAAAACGGACAAAAACAATATGTGTCCCATTTTTTCAAATGGGACCCATAACTACTCAGTCCATTTTACACACAACCACGCAGAAAGTGGTCAGGGTGAAGATCGAACCGAGAACCTGTCTGGTAATAACCTCCACTCTTTGTTTGATGCCAAAGTTTTATTCGAAAATCTTAAAACACTTGATTTTGTGTGATGTTTATTTATATATAATTTTATTGTTTATATGGAACAAAGATGATAATGTGTTTTTAGTCCTTTTGACTATGAACATATGTAGTATATTTGATAATCAAATAAAAAAAAACATTTACATATTATTAAACTAACAGTCAAAGAAGCTTAAAATATTTATTCTTGATTCATTTAAAACCCATCAATCATACACAACATCACATGAAACTAAGGCTTACCTGGGGAGAAGGGAGTTGTTGCATTGCTTCTTGCAACATACGCTGACCTTTTGGTGAAAGTTTTCTCCAGTTCAAATCCAGTTCCGATATTTTGCCAACACACCAAGCCAGACATTGTGCTGCGTGGTCATTCAACCTCTCATATCTTCTCACTGTAAGTTTGATCTGTGTAGAACAGGAATTTTTAAACTCCACAATGAATATATCCTGTGAATTATATGTACAATAATCAACTATCCAACAAACTAATTTAAATATTTATTTAAAATATAACAAGTTATATCAATTTAGTTGTAATGCAATTCTTACATTTATTTATCATTATCTTATTTGTGGTATTAATTATTAAGGACCTTGTTTATAAATTGTATTGCTTAATAGGAAAATTTAAGTTTCTGCAAAAGTTTCTTTGATGCTTATGTGCAGTAAATTTAATTTTACAGCATTTTTCAAGATTTTTAAAAAATACATTAGGTTTGGCGGTTTTCAGGGTATCCTGGAACTCAACCAAATCAGGAAGTCACTGTGAACATAGGCAACTAACTTGTTTATCCGTGCAAAGTGTTGATATATTTGCATCAGTGTGAATTTACCCATTTACACATGAAACTATTCTTAATAAAAGGTGAATAATGTTATTAAGTTCTCGAAAACATCATCCTAATACTGTCTTAAATAAAAACATTAAATGGTACCACTGCATTTATAAATGCCTTAGCAAATTTTATTAAATTTTTTATAACATTTTTCCATTTTTAAATATATATATTAGGTTTAGCAGCCTCCTCAGGCTATAACCACATTAATTAATTAATTAATTAATTAATTGTGGTATAGAAGTTTTTTTTTTTTTTTATTGGGCGACTAAACGACGCATTACACCGACAAATCGGCCGATACAATAATCACAAATCACAACAATAATACACTTGAAATAAGAAATACACAACAACACCAAAAAATTAACGATACTTCATATTTTGCAGGTAGCTGTAGAGGGGTACTGGAAGAGGCGATCTGCATTAACAAGAACGACCTGCAACACTTTTTTTTTAAGGTTAGTAAAATTGAAATTTTCCAAATATTACTCTAAGTATGTATAGGTAAAATATCTAATTGCCTTGCTTTGTCTTAAATATTATATATATGTATATTTATATAGAATAAAAGTGACCATTGTAATTTCCTGAGTAATATTTTTTATCGGTTTTCCAAATTTGTATTCAGGGGAGAAGACAAAAACGTTTACCTAAATTAGATTACGTACGTATGTTTTAAGTCGAATATTTTGTACGTATCTTCTTTTCCTCTCAATATTAATTCTTGCTGTATGATTTGTTTGATTTTTGTGTTTATCACCCATAGAGTTTGTTGTTTGAATTGGTATGTATTGTGAATGTATTGGTTAGCTATATCTAGTTTCAATTTTTTCCTAATTATTTCAGTTTTGAATATATTTATTACTTTTGTAACAAATATATTGGGGTGCGCATTCTCCGTGGTATGATTATACAATATTACTGATTTGGTTAATTTAGTCGGTTTTTCGCAGCAGTCGGTTGTTATATTTTCGATATCGTTCATGATTAGCTTCGTAATTTGGCATTCCGTCAAGATATGTTTAATATTGTCTGTTTGTTCCCCGCAAAATTTACAGTTTCTGATTAGTAGTTGTCCATTGTAATATTGAGGGGCGATTTTGTCCCTAAACCAGTCTCCAAAGTTGTATGCATTGTGGGCTATTTTGTAGTTTGTATCGCGTTCTTTATTGGTAAAAAAGCGTTTATAGGGTGGTTCGTTTAATGTAATCCTAGACCATTTCATGGTTTCGTTATTTGCTAGGATGTTAGTGGTTTCGGATTTTTCTTTTAGTAGTATTATGTAAATTGGTTTTATTTTTTTTGATTCCCAGGCGAAATCATTTTCCTCTAGTATTCGTACTGTTCGTCTTATTTCGGCGTGTAGAAAATTTGGTTGCATTGCGTTTGGTGCAGAATTAGTATAAAGTTTGCTATTTATTACTTTCATGGTTGATCCTAAATTAAATCGTGTCCATTCATGTGCGATTGATTCTATTTGTTGAAGTTTTGTTATTTCAAATATGCGAGATGCTCTAAGTGCCTGTAGTTTTAGTTTAATGTCCGGTGCATTTAATCCTCCATCGTGAGGTGGCGCTATTAATTTCCGTCTCGCGATGCGATCGATTTTAAATGGATACCAAATAAATTTAAACAGTGTTCTATTTATGTCGTTTAGAAAGCTTTGTGGTGCGATTATATGTCTTCCTGTGTTGATAAGCTGTGGTACGAATAAAGAGTTAATTAGCATGATTCTTCCTTTTATCGTCAATTTTCGTTTGATATGTTTATGGTATAAGTGGTTTATTATGTGTCGCGATTTAGCCAGGTTCTCTTTTACACAGTCGGATTTTAAGCTAATATGAAGTCCCAATATTTTAATTGTATCTTTAATGCATTCATTTGATATTTCCGTATTGATTGTATGATGTATTGTAGTATCGTTTGATATAGCTTGTGTTTTATTCGTGTTTATTTTTTGTCCTGATACTATTTCGAATTCGCGTAATTCCTTCATTAGTTCATTAATACTTGTGGCGTCAGATAGAATAATGGAAAGGTCGTCTGCATATTGTTCGGTCTTTAATTCAATCTTATTTAATTTGAATCCTTTTATATTGTGATTACTTTGTATTTTCCGAGTGAGTATTTCAATTCCTATCAGAAATAGCAACATGCTACACGGGCACCCTTGTCTAATTCCTCTAGTTATATTTATTTGGTCTGTAAATTTATTTGGTCTGTGGTCTGTAAAAGCTCCGTTGATTTCAATTTTGCTAATAATTTGGTTGTATATTATTTTTATCCAATTAATTATATAGGTGGGGACGTTTAATTTATTAAGGATTTCGTGGATAAAAGTATAGTTTACGCGATCAAAGGCTTTTTCGAAGTCGATAGCAATTATCGTTAAATTTCTGTTAAAATATTTTGCTGCCTCTATACAGGCGGTTATATTGTAAAGACAATCGTCCATCGTTCGTCCGGGGATTCCACATTTTTGGTTGGGGCTTATTATTCTATTTAGTATTATGTTTAATCTTTTGGCTATAATTTTACTAATAATTTTGTAATCGGTGTTTAAGAGTGATATTGGTCTCCAATTTTTTATGTCTTTTTTATCCCCCCCTTTTATATATTAGTTTAATAATTGCTGTCTTCATTGTTTTAGTCATAGTGCCTTGTAAATATATATTGTTGTATAATTCTTCCAATTCGTATTTGATATATGGCCATAATTTTTTGTACAATTTTGTTGTTAATCCGTCAATGTCGTCGTTCATGTCAGTTATTGCCTTGTGGATTTCCTTCATGTGTATCGGTTTGGTCATTTCTTTTATTTCTGATTCATGTATTTGTATCGGTTGTATTATTGATAGATAGTTTGTTAATGATTGTATATTTGTTCCTCTTGTTGTCCAGAGGTCGTTGTAAAAATTCTGTATTGCTTGCATTGTTTCGTTTGGGTTGTTGGTTATTTGTCCATGTTTGTTGTATACTGTGTGTATGGTGTCCCTATTTCCTTTCGTTTTTTCATATCGGAAGAATTCTTTTGTTGGTTTTTCTTCATTTGGTATGATTTTTATTTTGGATCGTATTATGGCTCCTTCATTAATTTTACTTTCATATCTTTCTACGTTTTTCTTTAGTCTTATTATCTTTTCGTTAATTTGTTCTACCGGGGTCAGCTTTTCCAGTGATTCCAATTCTGTTACTTTGTTTATATATCTTCTCTTTTCAGCATAATTAATTAATTGTGAGTATCTTATCAGATCATTGGTTATTAATTTCTTGCAGTCATCCCACCATAGCTAGTGGATTCCTGTATTTTCTCTTCTGTTTTTTCCAATTTTCTAACAGTGTGCATACATTCTCGATTGGGTCGCTGTAGTCCAGAATAGCGTTGTTTATTTTGTAAAAGGAATTTCCCCATTTACTGTTACTGTTTATTTTTAAAGTGATTATTGGGCAGTTGTTGTGATCGGAAAAATAATTACGCACGTGTGAAAAGTTTGTTACCTTATCTTTTGCCAAATTGTTTACGTAGATCCTGTCTAGTCGTGTTGCGCTTGTGGTTGTAATTCTTGTAAATTCGATTTTGCGTTTTTGCTTAAGTCTAAAAGCGTCGTTAAACGATTTTTCGGTTAGTAGTCTCTTTAACGCCATTCTATCACGTTTTTTTCTTTTGTCAAACAGTCGTTGTACATCGATTTCATCTAAAACCATATTAAAATCACCCATTATAAGGTCGATTGTCACGTTTGTAGGTGAATTTCGTTATGTTTGTAAGTAATTTTTATTCTGTGAATTCTATTGTCAAAAAGAGTGTCATGTGTGATTTTATATATTGAGAGTATATGCTTCTTGATGATAAAGGCTGTGCCTTGGCGGTAAAATTTGTTATTTCGATCAGGCGCGTTTAAGAAAAATTTGATGCTATATTGTGTTTCAAAGTTTAAAATGTGGTCTTCGTTGAGACCGTGGGTTTCCTGGATTAGCAAAATATCTATTTTATTTGAGTCCATGTAATATATTATTTGTTTTATTTTCCGTATAACTCCATTTGTGTTAATTGAACCAATTTTTAAATTTTTGTCCAAATTTTGTTCAATCTCCATTTCAAATAATATATTACATGGATTTCGTGTGTGGGTGTGATTGTTTTATGCAAGGTGTTTCGGGTTTTTGGCGCTTAGCGCGATGTTAGTTCAAGAGTCTGATGGTCTTGGTCGTTTTGGAGAGTTGATATTCCAGTTTGTTCTTAGGTTGTAGAGTTCGGTGTTGAAATCATTATTTTGTGCCGTTGGTTGTGTTGGGGTTTTGTTGTCGTCCGGGGTTACATAAACTGATTCTGTTTGTGAAGGTTTTCTGTTCAGCAAGGATTTGAATTGTTGGTCTGTTTTGTCTGTGATCTCTTCTAGAAGGAGGTCACTTGTGTTAGTGCTGCTTGACAGGTTTGTGGTTTCCATTGTTTCAGGTTTGCTTTGTTCATTTGGTTCCTCATGGGCGGGATTCTGGTGTTGTTGGTCAGGTTTGGTTGGCTCTGGTGATGTTTTGCCTTTTTTTTGTTTCTTACGCCATGGTGAACGTTGTGATTTGGGTGCGCTTAATGTCGGGCTGGTGTGGTTTTCAATTAGTTTCGGGAAGTCGTCTGGTTTAAAAAGGTCTTGGACGATATCATTGGACGTTTCTCCGAATAATGCTTTCTGCAGCATGTCATCCGCATCGAGTAAGCCGAAATGGTTAGTCAGTAGTATTGGCGCATGTCTTGTTGGTATGAGGTGTTGCTTTCCTACCCTTTGAACTGTCTGCCATTCGTTTATAATGACATTTTTGTCATTACGACTCGGTGTGCTGAGGAGCGGAGCAGTGGATGTTTCTGAGTAAAAGACAGTTCTTGGTCTGGTCTCATACGTTGTTCCATTTCTACAGTTCCGAGTGAGGTGGCCGTGTGTCTTGCAAGTTGTGCAGAAGCCTTTTTTGGGACATGACTGTTGGTGATGTCATCTTATCTTGCAATACCGACAGAGGGGTAGGTGAGCCTCTCCCGGTCTCGTCACTGTTATTAATCGTCCGGCAATTTTTAGGAGCGGTGGGATATTTTTTACCTTTGTTTCTGTGAGTGTGACGTTAAGCCACCCGTCCTTAATTTTGTTAAAGTTCCGGTGTGTACCATAATTGATATGTTTCAATTTGCCCCACTGTTCTTTCTCAATAAGGTCTTCCAATTTTTTTATGTCTATGTCCAATGGGAATGGGTGCAAGGAGACGATCTCGCTTTCTCCTTGTGGAAAATCCGCTTTAATGGTCATATTTGCTCCACTTTCCGTTGTAAAAGTGATCTGATTATTTATGAAATAATCTATGATATGCTGCCTTTTGGGGACTATCTGAGTTTCGCTTGGGTTTTTAAGCGTTACCAGAAAAGTTGCGTCCTTAAAGTTTTCCAAAATGACACTTTCCACTATTTCAGATATCCCTGCAAGAGGGGCACCTTCTGCAAAAAGCTCCATGAACGAACTGACGCTCATGTGCTCAGCTGTCCCGGTTAGCTGGAAAACAACCGAACGGTCCAATGTTCCTTCAATCTCGGGGATGTAGTCGGAGCTCATCATTCTTTGGCTTGCGGTAAGTTCGTGTGTTTTATATTATGCTTTTATGTTGATTTTGTGCAGGTATTTATGTTATTGATTTAGGTTCTTTCCAGGAAACCCACTTAATGCGCTGGTCACTTACTAGAACGCTATCACAAGGAGTTATTGGCTCAGATTTTCTCTTAATAAAGAGAAAAGAGGAGAAGGCAGAGTGGGAGGGAATTTACACAAAGGCGGAGGTTATCAGCGGGTAAGCAATTAACAGTGTTTCCAGGTCTTTTTGGACTGAGAGACGTGGAAACACTATATTATTGCTGCTGGGTAGAAGTAAAGAAAACACACTTGTTAAGATATTACCAGTGTTGCACGTGCGTTTGAACACGTGGCAAACAGAGATAATATCTTACACCAAAAAACACACGTGATACAAAAAAGGGGTGGTGGTCTATTCGCCGTACGCCACGAAAAAAGGCTGTGCGGCTGGTTTTAACGAAAAAAATACAAAAATGGGGAGTTATCTACAGAAATTTTAAAGCAAGGCAGTTAGATATTTTACCTTTTGTTTGCGGTCTTCTTGCCAACAAGAGGGAAGTATATCCAAATATATCCAAAGGAATACGATAGATGACAGTAATCCAAAATGGACAGAAATTCTATTTGCTATTCGGCAGATAACCACTTAAGGAAATTCTTGCCTTATTCAAATAGAACCAGAGTTGTTTATAAATTGTATTGCTTAATAGGAAAATTTAAGTTTCTGCAAAAGTTTCTTTGATGCTTATGTGCAGTAAATTTAATTTTACAGCATTTTTCAAGATTTTTAAAAAATACATTAGGTTTGGCGGTTTTCAGGGTATCCTGGAACTCAACCAAATCAGGAAGTCACTGTGAACATAGGCAACTAACTTGTTTATCCGTGCAAAGTGTTGATATATTTGCATCAGTGTGAATTCACTCATTTACACATGAAAGTATTCTTAATAAAAGGGTGAATAATGTTTATTAAGTTCTCGAAAACATCATCCTAATACTGTCTTAAATAAAAACATTAAATGGTACCACTGCATTTATAAATGCCTTAGCAAATTTTATTAAATTTTTTATAACATTTTTCCATTTTTAAATATATATATTAGGTTTAGCAGCCTCCTCAGGCTATAACCACATTAATTAATTAATTAATTAATTGTGGTATAGAAGTATTTAACATCTGTGGTTTTTCTGTCTTTTTTCAGTTTTTAATTTTTTTTATAAAAGTCTCTGTGGCGTGTTTATTGGTGTGGACGACATATATTTTACTTAAACCAAGCCGTCCACACGAGATCAGATCGTCACCGATGCTCTACAACATGGCGGTAGAGCACGGGTTTGTGTCACCCCATGTGTACGGGGGGGGGTGTCTTAGTGTTAGTCGAATTATTTTGAAAATAAATTAATTAACAATAGAAACATAATGTGGAAAAAGATGATACACACATATTCAATGTACCCATGAGATTTGTAAAAACATGAAAGAATTTTAAATATTTGTTGAAACAAGTTTGAGAAACACACAAGTTGGCGTGATGTATTTTAAAGTCCGTCGCATCAAAATATCAAGCTTTGGGAGGGGGTGTGGGGATCTAGTAGTAGTGATGAGGATATCTAATGATTGGGGCAGGGTAATATTGTGGTATGGACTTGTCGGTAATTGAAATAAGTGGGCAGGGTATAAAAGTGGTAATGTGTGTGTTTCATGGCAACAAGCTCATTATAAACAACTCAGTCCATTTTACAGGCAACCGCGCAGAAAGTGGTCAGGGTGAAGATCGAACCGAGAACCTGTCTGGTTATAACCTCCACTCTTGTATATGAGGTATTGTATGAAGTAACCTGGTTCCAACAATAACAGTTGGCTCCCATTTTGGTACTTTCATTTGATCGTCATTATTTATTTACGGGGAAGTGAAACAATATTTAATTATTAAAACATTATTTTGTTTTGATGCCAAAAAATAGTTCTAAAGCCTTAAAATACATTGTTTTTGTTTATTTTTTTGTGTCTATAACATGAAAGTTATTTGATGCCTTTTTTACCTCTTTTAACTATGAATATTTGCCGTATATTTGGTAAATAAATTAAAAAGATTATTTTAACATTATTACCCAAAGAGCCTAATTAAACTTAAATCATTTAAACTCAATTCATTTAAAACACATCTATCACACACAACACAAAATAAAACTGAGGCTTACCTGGGGAGAAGGGAGTTGTTGTATTGCTTCTTGCAACATAAGTCGACCTTTCATTGAAAGTTCGTCCCAGTTCAAATCCAGTTCCAATATTTTGCCAACTAACCCAGCCAGACATTGTACTGCGTGGTCATTCAACATCCCACCATCCAACCCCCCATAGCTTCTCACTGTAAGTTTGATCTGTGTCGAACAGGAATGTTTATAGTTGATTAAGGCTTGGTTAAGCTGTCAATCAAATCACCGAGAAGCTACATAGCATACCACAGCGTGCAATGGTAACTTTGATCTTGCGGTTTATAAGCGAGGACGGGTTAATGTTGAGTTGTAATCAAATTTCCACATTTATTTATCATTATCTTCTTTGGGGTATTAATTATTAAAGATATTTATTTATATTTTGTATTGTTTTATAGGAATCATAATGTTTCTGCAAAAATTTTTTTTGAGGCTTATGTGCAGTAAATTTAATTTTAGATTTTCCAAGATTTTCAAAATACACATTAGGTTTGGCGGCTAGCAGGGTATTTTGGAACTCAATCAAATCAGGGGGTCACTGTGAATATAGGCAACTAAGTCAGGTGGTAGGATGGTTAACGCAACCGATACATTATACGCATTGTTATACAAGAACAGCCTTAGGGACGAGCCAATGATGGGTTTATACCTTGGCCAGATTAAAAAAGAAAAGTGAATTAAAAAAAATAAAGTCACACATTAATTTAGGATAGGATAGGATAGGATATTCATGTTTCCCGTGAATGGGAAAACCTAGGGGGTTATCACACGGGCAATCGTCAGATCACCTCGCGCCCATCGTCGGGTTACCGGAGCTATTGCAGTGTGTTGTATACGATAGACACGTTCCTTCAATTTGGTATAACCCATTAATCCGCTGGGTTCAGGCAATGTCCGAAAAGTGCCTTGCCCAAGGACACAACCGTCTAGCTAGCAACCAGTTTCGCACCTGCAACCTTTCGATTGAAAGGCGACGCACTTAACCGCTAGACCATCGGGCCGGACCATTTTCTTTGATTATTTTCTTTGATCTAAGTGGTATTAACCAAGCCTCCCACACGAGGTCAGACCACCACCGATGCTCTACAACATGGCGGAAGAGGACGGATTTGTGTCACCCCATGTGTACGGGGGGGGGGGGGTTGGGCGTCTTAGTGTCGGTCGAATTGTTTTGACGTGTAAATTAATTAACAAAAAAGACATTTTGTAGAAAAATACGATACACACATATTCAGTGCATCGATGAGATTTTTAAAAACATGGAAGAATTTAGGAATATTTGTTAAAAAAAGTTTAAGAGACACCCAAGTTGGCGTGATGTATTTTAAAGTCAGTCGCATCAAAATATCAAGCTTTGGGGGGGTGTGGGGATCTTGTAGTAGTGATGAGGATATCTAGTGATTGGGGCAGGGTGATATTGTGGTATGGTCTTGTCGGTAATTGAAATAAGTAGACAGGGTATAAATGTAGTAATGTGTGTGTTTCATGGCAATAAAGCTCAATATAAACAACTCAGTCCATTATACACACAACCGCGCAGAAAGTGGTCAGGGTGAAGATCGAACCGAGAACCTGTCTGGTTATAACCTCCACTCTTGTATATGAGGTATTGTATGAAGTAACCTGGTTTCAACCATAAAAGTTGGCTCCCATTTTGGTACTTTCATTTGATCGTCATTATTTATTTAAGGGGGGAAGTGAAAAAAGCAAAATTAAATATTTAAACATTAGTTTGTTTAGATGGTAAAGTTTTTTCGAAAATCTTAAAACACTTAATTTTGTGTGATTTTTGTTTAAATATAATTTTATTGTTTATATAGAACAAAGATGATAATGTGTTTTTAGTCCTTTTGACTATGAACATATGTAGTATATTTGATAAAGTAATTAAAAAAAACATTTAAATATTATTACATAAACAGGCCAAGTAAGCTTAAATCATTTAAACTTAATTCATTTAAAACCCATCAATCATACACAACATCACATGAAACTGAGGCTTACCTGGGGAGAAGGTAGTTGTTGTATTGCTTCTTGCAACATACGTCGACCTTCTGGTGAAAGTTCGTTCCAGTTCAAATCCAGTTTTGATATTTTGCCAACACACCCAGCCAGACATTGTGCTATGTGGTAATCCAACCTCTCATCATACAACCTCTTATAGCTTCTAACTGTAAGTGTGATCTGTGTAGAACAGAAATGTTAAAACTCCACAATGAATATATCCTGTGGATTGAATTATATGTTTAATAATCAACTATCAAACAAACCAATTTGAATATTCATTTGAAATATAACAAGTTATAACAACTTAGCAGCTGGAATATTGGTGGCAAAACATGATTTGATATCTTTGTATATTTTATTAATATATTAGACCGTGTTGGAACTGTATGGTGATTCGCTGGCGATAGTAGTTACAGCAGGGTAGCCTGAAACTCAACCAAATAAGGAAGTCACTGTGAACATAGGTAACTAAGTCAGGTGGTAGGATGGTTAACGCAACTGATACATTATACGCATTGTTATACAAGAAAAGTATTAGGGACGAGCCCTGATGGGTTTAAACCTAGGCCAGATTAAAAAAATAAAGTCATAAAAGTGATTTTTTATATATAATATTTTACGCAATTCCAAAATTTATTTATCGATATATTCTTTGTGGTATTAATCAAACCACCCACACGGGATCAGATCGTCACCGATGCTCTATACATGGCGGAGGAGGACGGGTTTATGTCACTCCATGTGTACAGGGGAGCGCAAAGGAGACACAATGTGGAAAAAGACGATACACACATATTTAATGCATCGGTGAAATTTTTAAAAACATGGAAGAATTCAGGAATATTTGTTGAAACAAGTTTGAAAGACACACAAGTTGACGTGATGTATTTTGAAATTAGCCGCATCAAAATATCAAGCTTTGGGAAGGGGTGTGGGGATCTTGTAGTAGTGATAGGGATATCTAGTGATTGGGGCAATGTAATATTTTGGTATGGACTTGTCGGCAATTTAAATAAGTGGGCAGGGTATAAAAGTGGTAATATGTGTGTTTTATTGCAATAAAGCTCATTATAAACAACTCAGTCCATTTTACAGAAAACCGCGCAGAAAATGGTCAGGGTGAAGATCGAACCGAGAACCTGATTGGTTATAACCTCCACTCTTGTATATGAGCTATTGTATAAGGTAACCTGATTCCAACCATAACAGTTGGCTCCCATTTTGTTTTTTTTTATTTTACGGTTACTATTTATTTATGGCGGGAGTGAAATAAAATATTTTGATAATTCAAACATTAGTTTGTTTTGTTGCCAAAAGTTACTTATGAAACCTTAAAATACATAATTTTGTCTGAGTATAACAACAAAGTTTTATAATGAATTTCTACCTATTTTGACTAACATTATTACACAAACAGTCCAAGTAAGCATAAATCATTTAAAGTAACTTATGTAAAACACATCAATCATACACAGCATCACATGAAACTGAGGCTTACCTGGGGAGAAGGGAGTTGTTGTATTGCTTCTTGCAACATACGTCGACCTTCTGGTGAAAGATCGTTCCAGTCCAAATCCAGTTCCGATATTTTGCCAACACACCCCCAGCCAGACATTGTGCTGTGTGGTTATCCAACCTCTCCATCGCTTTCCACTGTAAGTTTGATCTGTGTAGAACAGGAATGTGAAAACTCCACAATGTAATATATCCTGTGGATTGAATTATATGTTCAACTAGAGGGTGTCAACCACGTGTTTAACTACAACTATTTGTAAAACACATGTTGTATGCCATATATTCATGCTACAGGGTCCGTAACCACATTTTGTGTTTTATACACTAAGTATGTAGTTTGTTTCTGCAAGCATAAACGCATGGGTCCTATAGTTAACAGACCAAACTTATTTTCTATGTTTAGTTAAATAAAGAATAAACTTCTTAAATTTTCGAACATTTCACCACAAATGTTTTAAATTATAGCTTCCTTTCAAGCGATGTAGTGAAATAAAGCTAAATTTCCTAAACAGCCCGATTTAATTTTCATGATGTCAGGGAATTTCCCTCGGTTTAGTAGATGAGTTTCTGTTTTTACATAAGTGAGTCATGTTATGTAACAATTCTTAAAGTTTTAATCTGATTTGTCGACTCCTTGTTGGAGATGTCAGTGCGATATGGCATGCCTGTCACAGTCATAATTCAAGAACATATCTTCGTTTTTAAGAAAATTACACTAAATAAATGTTTTTTTTTCTTTTAATTGGTACTGAGTGTCTAATGGTCTTCTGATCTGATCAAAATTAGTGCAGCCATTCAAGCGCTATGGCCACAAAATCTAATTTATTAGAAAAAAAACGTTTTGGTTTTTAAATCAGTGACTAATGCACTTACATTTCACCAAATCTGGTTCTAATTGTAACAGCCGTTCAAGCGCTATGCTCAAGAAAGGCAATTTTTTTAGAAAAAAAAGATGTCGGGGGGGCCTGGCATTCCTGTCACAATCATAATTTCAGAACAAAATCTAGTTTTTTAGGGTTTTTCTCTAGGTATATATTAAATTTTTTTAAAGTGTTAAATCAGTGACTAATGCACTTACATTCGACGAAATCTGAATTAAATTGGTAAAACCGTTAAGCGCTATGCCACAAAAAGGTAAATTTTTAATAAAAATACCGTTTTGGTGCTTACCTCCCAGGGGAATTCCCCTTGATTTATTACCCAAAATTTTGGTTTCTGCATATCTAAACCATGTTATCTAACGAATATCTAAGTTTTATTACGATTCCATTATTTCTTCTGGTAGATGTCGGGGAAACATTCCATGTCTGTCAAACCTTTAACGAAAAAAAAAGAAAAAAAAGACGGAAAAAACAATATGTATCCCAATTTTCAGTTGGGATACATAAACTATCAATCAAACTAATTTGAATATTCATTTGAAATATAACAATTTATAACAAATTAGCAGCTGGAATACTGGTGGTAAAACATGATTTGATATCTTTGTACATTTTATTAATATAGTAGCCCGTGTTGGAACTGTATGGTGATTCGCTGGCGATACAGCAGGGTATCCTGGAACTCAACCAAATCAGGGAGTCACCGTGAATACCTTAGTTTATTTAAGAACCAAATATTCGAATATCCGGGTTATTATTGTAGAAGGAAAGGATGTTTGGAACAAATTTGGTGAAATGATGGTTTTCAAATTGTGACTGAACAAGGAGGCGGCCGGTTATACACAATCGTTTTAACTAATAATAAACATAAACATGAGCTTGCTTTGAAATCAATTACACTTGCTATCCAAACAGAAATATGAGACTTAATTAACTAGATACTCAGAAAAACGCGGTCTTTGTGGTGAAATACGTCATAATGGGGAAAATTGAAATAAACGAGTGAATTATTATCACGTTTGAAATCGATATACAATGGGGACGATAAATCTTACAGGCATTTTAAATATGACTTTTTAATAAAATAATGGTAACTTGTAGTTTTATACTTGATTAAGGTTTGGTAGAGCTGTCAATCAAATCACTGAGAAGTGTGTAGGGCATGAAATGGTAATGTGAAACAAGTGGTCAGGGTTAGGATAGCACCGAAAATCTTTATGGTTAAAATTAAATTCCCCACATGTGGTTCTATAGAAGGCTGGTGGTGTGCCACAAGACACTTATACAGTTGCCTCACTGGTCATTGCCTCCAGTGATCGAAAAAGTGTTTTTGCTAATTTCAATATAAACACTCTGGTGATTTAATGTATTTTATAACGAAAACATTTTTATAGACTTCTTATGAACTGCTATACAACTGCGGTACAGTTGTGTATATATACACATCTATAATAAATCAGTGATTGATATGGAGCTACTTGAAGTATGTTTCCCAATATTTACCTTGTTCGGTCGATCATTGATAGCTATGCACAAATCCCGCATACAATCGTTCAGTTGTTTGCAATTCCATAATGTAAGTTCATCAATATGTTGAATATGAGGAACCAGGTATTCAGCTACATTTCCTAGCTTTGTTCCATTCAACACTAACTTCTTGATCTGGAATAAAAAAAATTTTGCTACGAAACTATTGTTCAATATGGGGATTTGTGGTGACCTATACTAAGCAGCAACGTTTATTGAATCAACTGTTATACGGTAGCCGGCATAAGTACTGGTGTTACGGGTAGGTGCATTTGGCTCGTGTTGCTTAACTTAGCGTGGACAAAATGTGATTGGTGCATGTGTTAAAAATATATTAATACACCACACTGAACAATGAATTGTGCTTATGACATGACATTTAACTTAATCCTTCGCTACCCATAGCAATACTGTCTTTACTTGCTACTAAACTAGGGAAAATACATTTCTGTGCATTAAAGTCGCGTATGCCTAATTTGCCCATTCGTAACACAAATAGGTTTCCTACATAATTTTGCAAAATTCCAAAAAGTTTCGCGGCACACCTGAGAATCTCAAACGTTTGAACACACAGTTTGAACAACACTGATCAAATGTAAATAAAGTGGAAGTGGGTAGTTTAAGCACTAGGTGTCAATAGCTTAGAGCAGTGGTTCCCAACCTGGAGGTCGCGACCACCAAAGGGGTCCCAAAGCATGTCAAAGGTGGCGGCAAAGCTGTTGCTAATGTACGGACAAAGGTGAATGTCAGTAGGACTGGGTACCGGTACGCTAGTAGTATGTGCTATCCTGTGTATAACTTTTTATTTTGGATTGCTTGTAGCACAATATTATTGCATCAGTATGCGTCAACTGTGATGTCATAAACTATGACCACATGAATGCAAACGTGCAATAGCTGCAAATTGGAACTCCATTAGAGAATAAGCCCAGTATATTATACAACAGAAATCAGTCAAGACTTAAAATTGGTAAAATAGTTAAGAGGAGCATCGGACATGTTGCAGACCTACAAGGATCACACAACCATCACACTGATTTGTTAATAAATGCAAGTGTTAATGCGAGAGTTTTTGTTCATGTAGATTATTATTTCCCGTTTTCTGTGACGTCATTATTTTCTCTCATTTCCTTTTTTATTCTTTGTTCTCTTTGTTTTTGTACACGTGTAAGGCGTGGCTTTAGTTTATTCCATTAGTGTTTTCGTTGACCTTTTTAGTTGTAACTGAGGGTCTGTAGTGAACAGATCAAAGCGTTGCATAGACACAACAGTAGTAATAAAAGTAAGAAAGGACAATCTGTAGTGCACGGATTGTTGCACCTAATCCCCCAAACTCAGTTACCGCAATTCAATAAACTTCGGTAGAGAAGGGGCGCGTAACTGCTAAGGGGCAATAGAGCTAATTCAGAACAGTAACTGAGTGGGATTGGCAATTTAAGTACACATGATGGAGAAGAAATTGCCCAAAGAGACCGGCACGTCGTTTGAGATTGAAATGAATCAGCAAACGCGCGACTCGAGAGCAAGTGCCCGAAGTGATCAGAAAGACGTGGCGATGCAGAACTTGGCGGGTGAAGAAAATGTTACAACAAGAAAACCTCGACATCTGGACAATGAACTTGGTAATAACTTCGAACGCTGGGAACTAATGGAAGGTGAACTAAACGATAACTTAGACGTACTGGATATGGCCATAATTGGAAAAGATTTTGTCGGAGTGCAAAATGCGAGTTATAATTTATCATCGATAAGGTCAAACATGGAAACGATCATAGAGAAACTCGATTCAACCGAACGCGAAAGGTTGTGTTCGAGGATCACCAAATGCAAGGAACTTCTAGCTAAAGCTAAGCAAGAGGCGAAAATAACTGTGATTCAGCTTCGACAAGAAAGAATGTCCTCGTCACGTTCAACCAGCAAACGTTCTAGCCGAAAAGGTGAGTCCGTAGAAGAAATGATAAAAAAGGAGCGTTACAGACAACATATCGCTGCTGCTGGTTTAAAGGCAAAACTTGCATTTACTAGGAAACAAAATGAACTTGAATTAGCAAAAATGCAAGCCGATAAAGATTTATCTTTAAATCGCATTTCCTGTGAAATCGCAGAAAACGACGCCCGAGCATCGGCTTGTCTAGAAGCGGAAAGAATTGAAAATCCTTTTGGAATAAGACCAGAGGATATTTTAGAGTTGCCACCTATAAAGAAATGTACGTCGTTTCGCGGAAAAATAAACGATGCCGAACAGATTTCAATTCCTCAGGCATTCGATGCACTGATAAAGGCGAGATCAAGTTGCGTTGCACAGAAACTTAATCTTCTACAACAACACTTAAGAGGTGAACCTAAGGAAGTAGTTGATGGTTTTTTTCTTTTACAATCTGAAGAAGCGTATGAGGCCGCAAGATCAACTCTTAAAAAAAGGTATGGTAACGAATGCGTTATTAGCAAAGCTTTTACCGATAAGCTCTATTCTTGGTCTAGCGGTTAAGTGCTCGCCTTTCAATCGAAAGGGGTTGCAGGTGCGAAACTGGTCGCTAGCTAGTCGGTTGTGTCCTTGGGCAAGGCACTTTACGGACATTGCCTGAACCCAGCGGATAAATGGGTTCTACCAAATTGAAGGAACGTGTCTATCATATACAACACACTACAATAGCTCCGGTAACCCGACGATGGGCGCGAGATGATCTGACGATTGCCCGTGTGATAACCCCCTAGGTTTTCCCATTCACGGGGATAAACATGAATATCCTATCCTATCCTATTCCTGACCACAAATTCACCATTCTGATTCATTGGGTCTCAGACGATTTTCGGACTTTTTAATTCAAGTGCTTACTGCAAAGAACAAAATTGCAAGTTTAAATATTTTGGATTATCCGACCGAAAGTTCAAAAATTATTTCACGACTTCCACTCTTCATAGCATCACGATGGAAAGACGTGGTAATTGTTTGGAAGGAGAGAAACGCTGGTTCATACCCACAATTTAAACAGCTGGTAAAGTTCATAGAACGACAATCCGAGAAGGAAAACACACCGGAGCTTCAAAAGACGATGGCAAGTTACAATCGGAAAATAGTGTAACGATATTATTAATATGTTCCTGTAAATTTCTTGATCGTCCCCTAATTTCCTATTACGTCATTTCGTATTCACTGAACCATATCGTTGCGTGTATTCCGGTCACAAAACTGAAGGGTAAATACACTTGGTAGAGATACACGAGAGCGTAAGGAGGTAGTCGTTTGACGTTGCTACATTGGCGACCCTGCCAGGACCCGAATATTGATATGGACCAGCAGACACGTTTAATGGCAGTTAAATTATCAGCGCGCACCTTGAAAATGGAGAATACCAAGTTGAAGAACGAGGTGACTGATCTTCGCAGTTCAATGACAAATTTACAAAGTCGCCTGAGAGTCTTAGAAGCACGAGTTGGCGAGAATGATTATACTTCATCGGCCAAGCGATTCGATAACGTGGCCATGCGAAAGGAACTATCACCAGGTGTATATATTGGTCGTACAAGCTGGACTCAGTACAAACTGCATTTTGAGAATATTGCCAAGTTTAATAATTGGGATACGCAAGAAAAGGGCATTCAGTTAGCGGCCCATTTGACAGATGATGCCGTGGATATCCAACAAACACTTTCTGGAGAAAACCGTTGGCAATATTCGCACCTGGTTAACAGTTTGGATCGGCAGTTAGAGGCAGTAAACACCTCTAAAGCACGAAGCTTATTTCACGCCGCCACGAAGATGCCCCGGGAGACGTACCCTCAATTTTCCATGCGCCTACGTCGTCTAATCAAGGACGGCCACCCAAATTTACCAGCGGAATGTACTGAAGGCTACCTGGTAGAACAATATGTTGCCGGAGTTAATGATATT
>CH002707.1:3320-16025 GCA_000149265.1 Ciona savignyi
TTCAGATAAGATGTGTTATTTTTAGTACAATGGTTTACTGGTTTAACTTATGTACTTTGTAATCTTTCTCTCTCTTTGAGCTTTATTAACTCTTTCTTGTAGAGCAAATATCGGCCTCTTCAAAGTAATACCGACAATAGCTCAGAAACGAGGAATTTCTTTAAACATATTTGGTCTGTCGAAAATTTCCCCTTTATTATTAATTTGCATATCGGAAACATTGGACAACTCGAAAAATTGGTACAAAAACCTGACCCCAGAGGAGTAAATAGGAAAATGGATGAAATGTTCCTTCAAATATTTTACTTCAACTAAACTAATACAGAAATATAAGAAAATATGTCATAATGTGCAAACCACAGCATCATATGTCTCGTAGTATCCCTACAATTTATATAAACAAATTTTAGTTTGGTTAGGCTACTATGATTCTGATAAATTTATGTTTTTATTTAAAGTGGTTTTACAGTTCGATGTAGTTAATACTTATTTAGTAGTCATTTTTAGTGTTTGTACTTCGACGCTCATTGCGACCAGGTCGTATGTTAGCTCGTGCGTCGGTTGAAAGGTTGTAGGAACAAAACTAACGCATGAACCCAGTTAACTAATAGGTTTAACTAGGAACAATTACAAATACCCGAATATACATACAACAATAGCTTCATTAAACCGACGGCTGTCGCTAGTAAAACTAATAATTGCCAGTGTGATAACCCTCGCGCGTTTTTACTATCGCGTCAATAAGAGTATATTTATATGACGTAGCCTAAAAGTCTTACTTAAATAGGTTTGCCCAGGTATATAACTTTGTGGGTCTCCGTCGATAGTTAAGCTAAAGGCGCCGGAATCTGGTATTTCGGTGTCAAGATACCGGCTACTCTCGCAAGGATAGAAGTGGGTCATCATTCCAGCGTAGCCCAATGCGTCAGACACTTGCGCCAGTGAGAACACAAAGGCCACTATTGCGTAGATTGAACGCAATTGTTGTTTCCGGCTGTATCCAGCCAATAGTACACGAGGCATTTAATCACAACTTGCTGAGAAGGACGAACTGAACAAACCCTTTAAATAGCGATAATTATTAATTAGAATTTGTAAAACCATGTCTTATAATAATAAAAGAATCTCACTAAAATACATTCTCTTGTTTCTTGCCAAGCTATCTATAATATACCATGAATGCTATGTTCTACTGCTAGTAATCTGTATTTGAATTTCTTAGAATAGCTCGAATATAGTTTTTTGATTGAAAAAAACTAATTTTCCGATCAAAAACTACTCTGCGTACTTTCTAGTGTGAAAGTAGAACAGACGATGAAAGTTGCCAGACTTCCTATGTTTCCGACACCGCCTTCCATGATTAGGTTAATTGCAACTTTTAATTCCGGTCGCGTTTAATTGACCTGTTTATGAACAAACCCAATTGCTGAAATGAATGAGCGCCTTTTAAGGAACACTTTAATCGTGGTAATTGTCCCTGAGTTGTGTGTTAGCATAACATTGCATTGTAAGTCGAGTCACAAGCGCGTAGATTGGTGGATTAGTGCGTCCCTGTCAGCCGAAAGGTTGCAATTTCGAAGCTGGTCGCTGTCCTTGGGCGCTCCAATGCGTCCACAAGATGTTCGGTAATTATCTAGTCCAAAGGACATACGGCCGGCTTGGATCTTATAACCACGGGTATCGTAAGACCCCTCATGACCAAAGTCGAGTTGCTGGAGCTGTTACAGTGTGTGGTTGGTTGATTTATTTATATACTGGTGGAAGGAAGCCAGGCTTTATCCACGGGTATCCTAAGACACCTCATGCTCACAGTCGATTTGCTGTAGCTATTACAGTGAGTGGATGGTCGGTTCGTTTATATTATCGTGGGTGGGGGAGCCAGTCTTTATCCACATGTATGGTTATCCTAATAACCCATTTTATGGAAACAACCTGAATGAACAAACACCCAGGGTAGCATCCCGTGGTAGAATTACAGTCCGTATAAAAATATTTCGTAAGTTTAACTAAGCGCGTCGTAAGGGTTTTAACCTTAGCTATCTAAGTTGATATTTTAATTGGAATGTCGGCCTGTTCAAAGTTGTGCGGTGGAAAAGCGGCGTTGGCTAGACGGTTATTGTACCGAAACAAGGCATTTTCAAAATATTTCCCTAAAACCAGCGAATAATTGGGCTCTGTAAAATAGAGGAACGTCTCGTAATAATAATAATTAAAAATAACCAATTATTTGAGTTGCATCTTAGTTTATTGGCATTAATTGTTGGACACTTAGTGTATTTTATAAAGGATAGAGTAATTTTTATAAACAATTAATTATTTTTTCAATTTTTCAATATTTTTTTATTTGGGTTTAGCGGCAACGTCGAATTATACCGAAATTTCTTAATTTATTGCTTTTTAGACGTGTTCTAACTACTGTCGTTTTGCCGTTTTTTTCTCGTTTTCCAAATTTTATCAATAGTTCTGCTTCATGTTTTCATCGTGGAAACAAAAACTAAACTAAACATAATGTCGCGTTGCATCTATAACTTCATCTCATGAAGAGTTCATTTATGCATCTTGTGAATCAAGAAATTATGACAACTGTTTTTAAGCACCTAACTTTAACTTTAAATTGAGTTTCACCAGCAATGTTCTATGAATAAGTCTTACACTTAAGGTTGGAGAATCGAAACTGATTGATAGCTAGTTGGTAGTGTATATGACAAAGGCACTTAAAGATATTTCCCGAACCCAGGGAATAATGGTTTGTGCAATATATGAAAGACTGTCACAATCACATATATAAGACTGAAATCGCTTCAGTAACCCAACGTTGGGGCCCAGTTAGTCAGACTATGCATTTGTCCAATCAAGAGGGTTGAACATTTATCCAATCGTGGGCCCATGTATAACTTTTTCTTTTCATGGTATTTATCTGGCACGCTTTTCTTTCAAACAAAGCATCACCATTTAAGGAAGGTAGATGAAACGCAACATTAAGTTTGTTTGACAAGCAGCGCCAATAAAATAAGATGTATCTAAACGTATTTGGTATTTTGACTCGTTACAAGGACACAACCGACATTGAGCGTCTGATTTCCATCTCACAAACTTAGGCCCCACAGACGCTCTTACCCATTGAGCTATCCGCTCGGTTATATAAGTTTAAAACGCTTAATTAAATTAGACAAATATATTTTTTAATACGTACTCTAAACCTGCCACGGGGAACTACGGCGGATGCTCAGTGACCCAGCATTGTTCTTTGTAAATGGGTTAGTATGACAACCATAAATGTGTATAAAGCTTTCGACCAACGAGGATATAAATGAACCAATCGTTCAAACAAAACAAACCATTTTAGTTCTTCGAACGAATGACGAATTGTATAAAGTGTGGAATGTTATAGCCTTTTTTCAATTTAAAAACAGGTAAGAGTTTAAGCGAATTTGTGTTAGCCTCCACTATTTTTTAAACCCATTTAAACTCCACGCTAATAGTATAAAAGTACATAAAGGGCCATGTCCATTCTTGTTGAATGGTGCGTAAACAAAAGACTG
Source organism: Ciona savignyi (assembly GCA_000149265.1). Lineage (NCBI taxonomy): Eukaryota > Metazoa > Chordata > Ascidiacea > Phlebobranchia > Cionidae > Ciona > Ciona savignyi. The sequence goes on from CH002707.1 coordinate 6,863, forward strand.
CTTATCACTAGTTTCTGTCGAAATATCTCGGAAAAGGGTTAAAGATAAGTAAGAAGCGAAAGTATCTTTAGATAGGTAAGAAGCAAAAGTAGCCTATATAAGTTCGTATTCCGATTCTCTATTTAAATATTTTAGAACTTGGTTACTAGCAATTTTAATGCAAAATAATATTAAGTGCAGTGTGTGTGATTTCTTGTCCTATTTGTGTAGGATTTTATTTTGGGAGAATTCTGTGTGGAAAATGGATTATTTTTTTATTAAAAATTTTGTATTTCCATCCGCGTTATTCATCCTAAACTTTCTTAGAAACTTGAAGCAAATATTCATTCTAATGCAGAATATTAGCGATAACTCCAAAAATGCTCAAAGAAAGGCATCTTTCTACCTTTTGTGAAAGCGGGAATTCCCCTTGGAGTTTTTGTACGGGATAGGATGGGATAGGATATTCAGGGTTATCCCCGTGAATGGAAAAACCCAGGGTTAACACAAGGACAATGGGTTTAACACACGTTAAGTGCCTTTCTCAAGAACACAACGGACTAGCTATAGTGACTAGCTTCGTTCCTGCAAACCTTCGGTTGAAAGGCGACGTACTTAACCACCAGATTAATCCGTCGGAGGTCATTGCAAAATATAAACAAGCCAGTTAGGATTCCTAAAAGTTTTAACTTGATGGATAACCCCTTTATACCAATAATCTGGCGAAATGGCATGTCTGTCCCAAGCGCGACGCCGAAAAAAGAAAATAAATAAAGTAAAAATAACATGTGTTCCCTTTGGATTTCCGAAGGAAACCTGTAATTTTGTTCTTTTTTATACCAGCTGAAAATACAGCTTACTGTTTTCCATCTATTAACACTACATTCTCTACTACTTTTCCAACTTGGAGTGAAATATAACCCGAATGTGTTTTGTTTTTAAAAATTATATTATTATTTGGAAACACTGGTTTCCCCATTCCGAGATCTACTTAGCGGTAAGCACTTAATGTACATCAAACTGAGGCTACAGCTGATCGACATTTGTGACGTCATACAGTAGCTTATGGAAACTCCTGATGTATTATGGGTAAATTTTTTCCTAGGAGAGAGTTGTTCATGCGAAACGACAAGTAACTTGTGAAAACACATGGTGTATTGTGGATTATATCTACCGGTATATATCTAGCGCGCTTCTGTATAAAGATGTTAAAACATTTCGAAATGTGATGGGTGCTAAACCAAATGCTGGGTATTCAGTGGTGTGCTTAGTCTATGCACTGCACACACTATTTATTCTATGAAACTGCACACACTATTTGCGTGAAAACTAACTCTAAGCCTGAACCCCAACCCTAACGCTAATCTCTATCTGAACACCAATCCTAACCCAATCAGTCAACCATGGGGTTATTGTGCATTGGTATTGATATAATACCGGTATTAAATTTGCGGTAGCCTACCTCTAAATACTACAGGATCGCTTGGATTGCATGGATCGCTTACTATACTGCGTAATTACAAAAGCCATGATATTAATGTTAGGGTTGGGGTTAAAGTTAGTTCTGGGGTTGAGATTAGTGTTAGGGACAGGGTGAGAATTACTTTCCATAGCAATCTAAGTGAATCAAGCGCTCCAAGCGATCCCGTAGTATTTAGAGGCACCCTTTATTTTTTGAATTTTCTGGATATTGATCAAGGAGATGCGGTTTTAAAATCATCTTTGCCGATATACAGTTTGAAAAGAAGAGAATCGGCCTAAAAAAGGAAAAAAAGATTTAAAAAAATTACCCATAATAACATCAGGAGTTCCCATAATCTCACTGTATGACGTCACAAATGTCGATCAGCTGTAGCCTCAGTTTGATGTACATTAAGTGCTTACCCTACTTAGCGGGCAGAATGCTCGATGTTCCGGAGAGCTGGGTGTCAATCTGTTGCGTAATAAAGGGATTTCCCAAATCACTGGGGCATGCAATTGAAACTCAGCAGTTGTGTTGACGTCATAAAGGGATATGTTAAATCACTCAAACTATGTACTTGCAAGCTATAGCTGCACTTGTACCGATTGAAACATGATTTCTTAGAAATATAAGTATAACGTTCGAAAATATTAGTTCTAAATAATCTTCCAATAAAAGTGATTGCAATCGATTATAGCCCATTGTTTCAATAATTGCAACGAAAGGGTGTGTCTAATATATAAAACTTTCGTGTATGATAACTTATAATATACGTATTTAAAAAAAACATCCGGCCGTTTAGTGTGCTAGCTATGTGTCGAATAGTTTACGGAACAAACCTAGTCGTTTGTTTCCTCGGGCAAGGCATTTAGTTGCCTGAACCCAGCCGTGGATTAATGAGTTGTATTGTAGGCTTACTATAATTATATATAACACGAAATGTGTATAAAAGTATAAATCCTTCAATGTAGATTATTTTCACGACACCAATGTAACATCCTTTAACCACTACAGTGTTGCATAATTAGTTTATCCAGGGGGCATTGGAAAAAATTGCCCAAACACTAGGCAAGAGCACTGTACAGTTTTGACAAAAAATATTTATTTTCCAAGTTATGGGCAGGGTCGCTTTCAATGCAACAATCATTCAGCCCAAAAAAACTAAAATGAAATTTAACAAACGTGTGATTGACACTTTCCAGTTTCAAGCACACTTACAGGGCAAAATTACATTAATTAACACTACATACATACAAAGTCAAGTGCACAACATTAACACACTTAATATAAGACTTATTTAAGAGTGAAAAAAGTGCACTACAGTAATACAAACAAACGATATAATACTACTTAAATAACTAGCTCGGCATAATATAATGGCTACCAAATATATATTAGGCTGTTTGCAATTTGTACATATATATTATTAGCTGTGGATTAATGAGTTAAACAACCCAGTAGATTGTGCATATTAAGGTAAACGAAACCATCGTATACAATGGGAAAGCTCCGGTAACCCGGCGGTGGTGGCGTGTTATTTTGACGACCCGTGCGTTTTGCCACACAAGACCCAACGGAATAAATTTAATCATATCCTACTTACAATTTTAAAAATACTTTTATTTCCATTTTTAAAACGTTTTTGAAGGGTATTTGCGATTCAGTATAGGCTTTTTATTGAACAGTTCATAATAGTGCATTTAAAATTGGATTATTGTATTAAGATCCATTAATTTTGAATACCTTGGCCACAGGTATGTTTGGTAATTAAATATCAAAACTGTTTATGTTTTGCTTTTTCGATTAAACATGAATAAATGGAAATCTCCTTAATTTTCTCTGGTTTAATCGGGTTTACAAATATATTGCGACTTGCATTTGCAAGTACATAGTTTAAGTGATTTAACATATTCCTTTATGACGTCAACACAACTGCTGAGTTTCAATTGCATGCCCCAGTGATTTTGGAAATCCCTTTATTACGCAACAGATTGACACCCAGCTCTCCGGAACATCGAGCATTTTGCACTTAGCGGCCCGTATACAAAACCATAGATGTCCCGTGGACGACATCTATGAAGTTTGCTCTGTTGTTACCTGTATGCTTTTAGTAGATCTCACCATAAGCGGTATCAAGTTCTGTCGGTAATTAATAAGTTCCGACAATCGCATTGAAATATTCACAAGGTCCGTTAACACCCATCGGGCGTCAGATCACCTCGTGCCCACCGTCGCGCCATTGTGGAAAGTACGGCAGCTGCACACTCAAGTTTTATTTTTCCCTGCGTCTTTGCACACTTGGGTAATTTCACACATGCTCGTGAGCTGGCAGTAAGCCTATTTACATGATCGGGTTTGCGATGCGAGTTAACTCGCTTTAGTTCGCATCGTGGGTATTCCCTCTCTTTACGCGCTAACGCTAAGCAGTTCAACTTACATGGAGCGTTTATGTAACCCGCATTTAGTTGTTGTTTGTTAATTTATCTTCTAATTTTGTACAATTTCAAAAAAATGTTGCACAAAAAAAGTTTACAGTTTGTTTATACAATTGAAGAAAATTGTATATAGGTTTGGCTATAAATATTCCTATGTTTAACACTCTACATAAAGTATAAAATGAAAACAAATAATAGTTATGATGACAGTAATTCCACTTCAGTCATCCCACAAGCATAACTCAAAACGAAACATTAAAAACCTACTTGAAGATGCTGGTATCCAAATGAATGCGAGTTAACCTACCATGCGCGAGCGAGTTAGGAAAACCCGATTGGAAACCCGCATAATCACTGAACCGTGATGACGCAATGCGTGCGTCAAATTTAACCGGGTTAGCGAAGCGAGTTAACTCGCAAAAATTGCCCATGTAAATAGGCTTAGTATAAACATCGTATAATTTCCAACAAACCTGTAAACCAACCTTTGGACCTTGGGTAATTTACTGTCAGTACGTTTTTTGTTAATGTTAGCTGATGGACACGATAGATTTCGGATAGAATAATATGTTTATTTAAGATTTTTACAAAATAGTAATAAAAAGGAGATTTTGTGCACACTTGAAGTGTGCACTCTTGGGACGTTTGCGCACTTAAATATTTGGCGTGTGCACACTCGAGGACTCGGCGAAAATTGACGTACTTTCCATACGGGCCGTCGCGTTTGTGTTGGGTAAGCACTTAATGTACATCAAACTGAGGCTACAGCTGATCGACATTTGTGACGTCATACAGTAGCTTATGGGAACTCCTGATGTATAATGGGTAATTTTTTTCCTAGGAGAGAGTTGTTCATGCGAAACGACAAGTAACTTGTGGAAACACATGGTGTATTGTGGATTATATCTACCGGTATATATCTAGCGCGCTTCTGTATGAAGATTTTAAAACATTTCGAAATGTGATGGGTGCTAAACCAAATGCTGGGTATTCAGTGGTGTGCTTAGTCTATGCACTGCACACACTATTTATTCTATGAAACTGCACACACTATTTGCGTGAAAACTAACTCTAAGCCTGAACCCCAACCCTAACGCTAATCTCTACCTGAACACCAATCCTAACCCAATCAGTCAACCATGGGGTTATTGTGCATTGGTATTGATATAATACCGGTATTAAATTTGCGGTAGCCTACCTCTAAATACTACAGGATCGCTTGGATTGCATGGAAAACTTACTATACTTCGTAATTACAAAAGCTATAATATTAATGTTAGGGTTGGGGTTAAAGTTAGTTCTGGGGTTGAGATTAGTGTTAGGGACAGGGTGAGAATTACTTTCCATAGCAATCTAAGTGAATCAAGCGCTCCAAGCGATCCCGTAGTATTTAGAGGCACCCTTTAATTTGTGAATTTTCTGGATATTGATCAAGGAGATGCGGTTTTAAAATCATCTTTGCCGATATACAGTTTGAAAAGAAGAGAATCGGCCTAAAAAAAGAAAAAAAAGATTTAAAAAAATTACGCACAACACACCAGGAGTTCCGACAAGCGACTCAGTGACGTCACAAATGTCGATCAGCTGTAGCCTCAGTTTGAGGTACATTAAGTGCTTACCTGGATTGAATAAGTATATGCGGGCATGACTTGATAAAAACAATATTGGCCGCGGCTTTTAAATCATACTATAAAACCTCTATTGGAGCGACACCTCTGTTTGAACGCCACCTCTAATAGAACACCACTTTTAGCGGTGAAATTGTATTAGCAGGTCTCTACCGGCAAAAAGCAGACATTTAAAAGATACCAACCAACATAACGGTAGTAACAATGCAGTATGACGTCACGATAGGCAGCAGTAATGCGGTAAGCAAACAATTTAAATTGAATAAAGGTTACGTCGATTGGCTGCAAGAGTTTTGTCGATTGGCTACAAAAAAAGATTTGCGGATCGGCGAAATAGTTTTGCCGATTTAAAAACATTGTTGTCGATTTCAATATATTTTTGTCGATTTGAAAATATTTTTGTCGATTTGAAAATTTTTTTGTCGATTTCAAAATATTTTGTGCCGATTTGAAAACATTTTTGTCGATTATGAAATAGTTTTGTAGACTGAAATAAAATTTCAGGATTGCCATTATGGGCCACCGTACATAACAATAGTTTGATGTTTTTTCTTTTTATTAATAAATTTCATTTCAAAATTCTGATTTCTTAGTCGAAAAATAGAGCGCCATCCTCTAATTAAACGTCACCTCTAATAGAACGTCACTTTTATGAAAAAAAATAGAGCGCCATGGCGGTGAAATAGAGGTTTTACGGTATTTGCTCTGCCACTACCATAGAATACTATATAATGGAAGGTCAACGAGCTTCGTCACGCTTGAGTGAAAGCGTACGCTTGTTGATAGTTTGCATAAGAAACTGCCGTGTACATACCAGTTTTTGTTTAATTTTGCAGTAGATAAGGATACAATCATTAAATAGCTGTCTTAATTTGCGATATTACGTAAACAGTAGTCACTCTAGGTCTATTTTGTAGCTATAGAGTGGCTAACCAGTTTGTTTAATTAGCATTAGTGGTAATTTGGCGATGCACCACGACTCCGTTTTATGTATTAACACTTATTTTAGGATTTTTTAATAAATAAATTATTTAAAATTCTTTCATTGTACTGGAAACATACTAAATGTCAACTAAAGAATGGATTCAGATTACTGTTCTGTCTTGAAGCTCAAAAACGACTGTGCATCATTCCTGGAGATGATTTTTAAAAATGAAGATGACCATTAAGGCCTTTAATTCCATGATCAAAAAGCAAATTCTGTGCGATAAAATTCTTTCAAAGAGAATAAAAAAAACAATTCAACTTAAACAACAAGCAAGTTGCATTGTATCACAATATCCAGGTATTTGCACATCAGCCCAAGAGGTCTTTCCTACTGCGATTCAAGCAAAGAAAGCTGGGTTGTTGCTTTAATTTATTGTCAACTAGACAACAATACACAATTAAATGTAATAGAAAATTAAATAATATCTAGGAGGTTATTTAATACTCTGATCATGTAAAAAATGTCATTGATGAATCATATAATAAAATTCTTATGTTCTTCTCAGTCGGAATAAGTCGCGAAGTATAAGTTCTCATGGAAAAAAAAGTCTTGCAATGTCCTAATGAGAAATTTTTATATCATTGTTATTGGTTTTTTACTATTAATCTCAAATAAAATTAACAATATCATTTTCACTGAAGTAACTCAAAAACCTTTTAGTTTGAAAGGTAAATATGTGCAGTGACCATAATCCTGTTGATTGTAAAAAGTTAATATAAATTGTTATTCATGTTGCATATCACTTTGTTAAAAAATAAGGTTTTGTTTATTAAGTAAACAAAAAAATCTCATGAACTTTTTAAAATTGTGTTTTACCAGCATTTACCAAAATTCTGTGTTTATGCAAATACATATGTTTTTCCCTAACCTTTTTTGAATATACAGATGGGAAACTTTTTACCGATAAACTTACTGATCAAATTGCAAGACAAAATCTGCAGTTCTAGTTTTCCCAATTTCCACTAAACTTTCATCTAGATTCTAGAAAATAAAACAATATAAATACCACATTATAAAAGCAAAATAAAACTAACTTTGGTAAGTGAATTCAGTTGCACATTATTAAATAGAATTGGTTTAGCTGGTTTTCCGTAATATTGGCATTTGCCTGTTTACATTCATAAAGGTTTTTCCATATCCTTTCACAACAAAAAAAACAAGATTTAACCACTAAGTTTAGAAGCATACAAACTGTTATAAATGCATGATAGCTTTAAACACAGGATTTAGTATAAACTAAATGTAAAGAGTAAACTTATTTTTTCTGTCTAACCTTTAATAGGTGAGAGATGTCTGATGAAAAAAGATAAGTTGATGTCAAGAAGGCGAAAACTAAAAGGAGGGAAAGCGGGAAGAAGTGAAACTGCAAACTAAAATGAATATTAGGGCATTACAGTTAGTTTTAAACATGGGGTTAGAGGTAGAGTTAGTTCTGGGTTTGAGATTAATGTTAAGGAAAGGGTTAAAATTAATTTCCATAGTTTTGGTAAGCAGTTTCATTCTTTCCGCTTTTCCTCCATTTAGTGTTGACCTGTGAAACAATAGGAGTTGGTGCATCGTTTAAATGTATAATTAAATACAAGTCACAAACCTTTTTTATGTTTAAATGTATTAAAAACTGTACAGAATAGTTTTACAGTATGTAACGTTTCCGACGTATTCTGTTTGCACAATTTTATATTAATGCCATAATGCTAATTAAACAAGCAGGTTAGCCACTCTAAAGCTGCAAAATAGATCTACAATGATTACTGTTAACATTATATCGTGTATTAAGACGCCTATTTAATAATTTTATGCTTATCTACTGCAAAATTAAACAAAAACTGGTATGTACACGGCAGTTTCTTATGCAAACTATCAACAAGCGTACGCTTGCACTCAAGCGTGACGAAGCTCGTTGACCTTCCATTATATAGTATTCTATGCCACTACGCCATCATTAATGTACACAGTAAAGGCTAATGTGTGTATATTGTGCCAGAAGGAGGCATGTATACAAACTGACTCTTGAATTCGTCTTACAAAGTTTCGAGGAAAATTACATTCATGATAACACTTCGGTTGACGTGCTTTCATTATGCGTTTTAATACGTTTAGAAGAACTCTTTGCTTGTATTGTACTATAGCCGTTTTGTAGACGCCTCTTTCTATTTATAAAAAAAGGAATTTGATTTTGTTTTAAACTTGTGTATTCTCTTCCCAATGCTTTGAATAGTAAGTGAAGCAACGTTTACAGAACTTAAATCCTGCATTCAGAAAAACTCTGAGTTACACCTAACAAAATGTCTCACCGAATAGATTAAGCAAAAAATTAATATCCTTTAAATTATCTTATATTAATATTTTTTGAAGGTTAAATAACAAGCAATGTCAAAAGGCAAGAAATACATCGAAAATAGAATATTTGTACAAAAAAAAAACAATTGGTGTACATTAACACAAATATGTTAGCTTTCGATAATAATTCAAATATTTTAATTGTTTTTATCATTCGAGTGATATCAGAATTTTAACTCATACCCAGTCGTGATAATATTCGTTCATGTTAGAGGAGCGAAAAATAAAGTGTATTTAACTAAGTAAGGATTAAGTATTGTGACGTCTGTCTACATGTCTTCCGCCCCACGCTACTACGATGATAAAGGAATTAAAATTACTCTTTGTTTAA
>CH002705.1:0-40151 GCA_000149265.1 Ciona savignyi
TGATGATTTATCATTAAAAGTGCGCGAAATCAGTAACGGTAATTTATATTTTCGCGATTTTGTTAAATTTTGTAATTCGCGAACTTTAAAAAACGGTTCGCGAACCCTTGCATCCTTTACACTAAGCAGGGTAATGGCAAATAAATGATTGCTCTATTTTTCGTAAATTTGATTTTTGAGTAGGTGAGGCGTGAGCATGAATCACAAATCTCAAGGGGGGCGCGACTGAAAAAGTTTAAGAACCACTGGTCTATATAAACCTGCTTTACACGCTTTAAGCAAAAAAATATTCCAAACAATATGCCATATATTAGACATATAAATGACCTGGAATCAAAAGAATTGCTTTCAGATCAAAATTTTTGTGTCCAAATGCAAGTATTGACTTAAAAATGAAATTTGCATGGGGTAAAATTTTGTATTCTTTTTTTGGGATTGGTTTTGAACCTGCGATGGGCTTGTCACTAATACCGTTTTTTATATTAAAATCCGTATATGTATCGGTACGTTAACCATTCGGCCACACGACAACACTCGGATGAAATTATTGCATCGAATATTTAAAATTTTACTCAAGGCAAAAATATTTTTTTCCTCGATTGTGGCATTCTAATAAAGGCAAAATTTTTGCGGGCGAAGAAACGTTAAGTTGCCTCGAAGGCAAAATTTTGGCATATGATGCAATATTTTGCCTCAGAGGGCAATTTTCAAAGCAAGCATTTTTATCCCATTGGAAATGTACAGGTGAACATACCCTTTGTTAAACATTACTGTGCATTACTAAAATTTTGGTGTTATTTGTTGAATTTTGATGTCAGGATAAATTTAAAAATATACTTGAAATCTATATAATTAGTCGGTTATACTAACGTTTTAAAATGCTGGAGTAGATTAGAAATACGACCAGAATTGACAGATGTCTTAAATAAACACAACTTAGTGCAATAGCTCCGTTCACCCGACGATTGGGACGAGACGATGGCCAACATGCGGATAGGGTATTATTGTTTATCCTGTGAATGAGAAAACGCTAGGGGCGACGCGTCACCATAGCATGTACACCCCGGTCTTCACAACACAATACACTTGCGCCGACTATCAGTTTAAGTGAGTTTGCGTAACCTGGGAACTCATTAGGATATTACAATGTGTTTGATCTAATTTCTTGAATTGTCCATTGAAACGACTGAATCGAAGAAAGGACTTCGAACTTCTGACTTTCGCTCTTGATTAAAGAAAACATTCTTGGCAAATGCTTTCGCAGTTGTTCGTCTTAACTTCGAAGTACAATACGCACAAACCTGGCACATTGAATCAGACATACTGTAATAGCTTCAGCTCACGTGATCACTATTCTATTATGTATTACGCACCAAATGCTTTGAAATTATCAACATTCTGCATCCCTAAACAATTCAGAGTTCAACACGGATGTTCATTAGCGCTTCATTTCCAGAACGCACTACGTGTGCTTTAAGGTAACATTGAACTGTATTAAACCTCAGCGGCACCATCAAGATTATCACCGATTTCTTTTCTTTTAATAAAATCTTTTCCCGGGGCCTGCACTTGCATTATCTTAGCAGCAAGTCTGCAAATACACCGACCTAACCACATATGTACAAGGGAGGCAACAAACAATCTCTTTCGCCGGCACAGAAACAAGTGTGTAATCCATGTAGACGCCGTCTGGTGTTTCAGTCCTATAAACCCAACGATTCCGCAAAGTGATCTAGACAGCAAAAACCTTTTACGTATATTTACTTAACTTCTGCGATGATTATCGCTTAAGCGTATTGCGGGATGTATATACGCTGAAATGCTCACGTTGCAACGCGGTGGAAGATGTTATCTCCAGATTTTTCCTTTTCTTGGAAACTGAGATAGATAAGATAACTATGGTTCTAGCCACACCGGAATCAAGGTTAAAGTGCTTTAAATAGAGGCTTGAGCTCCTTGTAGCGATGGTTATAAGAAGCTGTAAGGGTAATTCGATAGGGAACGCAACCCTAGGACTTAATTTATGTAGGAATGATGAATACTTCATACATACACAATTGTAATGACGTATTAGCTTTACATTATCAACCGAACCCACAAATGATTTATAAATATATAAATATATTGGCTATATATATTATCGTTCGGTCTTTTAACCATTCGAGTCGCTTCGCTGTTCGCGATATATTACCAATCATCAAACTTAAATTTACATCATCTCGAGACACTTCGCAGCTGAAGCTTATTATTAGCAAAACACGAAAACCAACCACCGGACACAAGTTTTAGAGATTATCCAACATTACCGCAAGTTTTAGAGATTATCCAACATTACCGCAAGAACACCGTGAACACGATTGGTCAAAAACCAGGCAAACATAGCCGAAACCTTCATATACAAACAAAACACGGCCTGGAAATTTCAATTAATTTCAACTCTAATCGTCAGTTATGGCACACAACAGACAGATATACCTCCCAGTAGTTAACTGGCTTGTTATCCACACTACTGAAATTGGACCTGTTGTATTTTCACAAACGTCGGGATAATTATATTCAGAATAGGATAGAAGGATAGGATATTTGTGTTTATCACCTTGAATAGGAAAACTAAGGGGGTATAACACACGGGCAATCGTCAAATCACCTCGCGCCCATCGTCGGGTTACAGTTTCGACCCAACCATCCTTCGGTTAAAAGGCGACGCACTAATCCAACAGACTATTGGGTCGGATTTATTGTGTCTCTATATATATTTTAGTAGGTTTTGATCGCACGAAAACTTTAAATGCTGATATATAGAACAATGATTTTACCTAGTGTCCCTTAATTTCTCTATTAAGGAACACTAATTTTACCCATTATACGCGTCACCCGACCATCAAACATTTAACCTTACTAAACTCGCCGTCAAGGACCGTGATGGACCGTAAAGCGGATGAAAGGGGATTGAAGCTGTTATCAGTGACCTGAATCCCATGGTTTAACCGGTTTAACGAAATATATGTTGCATTCTCTATGATATTTAACCAGCTTTGGAAAAACCAGTCGTACGAGTTATCTAATATAACTTATATAAATCATTTATTGTTTAGATTGCACTCACAAAATACCCAATGCTAATTTTGATTTAAATTTAATAAAATGTGATACATCCTTGGCAATTTTCATAGAATAAATTTCGACATAATTCAGTTTGTAAAATTGCACGAAAGCTTAGGTATTACAACAAAAAGTAAGAAACCAACAAGGAGTATTGGAATGTTATTGTACTTTATGGAATGTATATGTTCATTATTAAATATGTAATAAAATGTATTTTAACTATAAAATAAAAAAATGAGCTTAAATTGTGTATTTGGACATTTAAAAACAAACTATTAAACTTGTTTTATAAAACAAACATGACCGATTATCCTATTCAGTGTAGCCGACACATGTCCTGTATGATTGATTGAAGTAATCAACCACATTTTTCAGCGAAGAACAGAGATCTTTTAACTCCATTTGAATCCGCTGCAAATAAGAAGATTATTCTACTTAACATATGAATCGTCCGAACATATACTGTTTCCTGGTAACATGTCTAGGTTTGCAATATTTGCAATAATAATGTGAAACTATGTACACCAAATAAAAAACATTTTATAAGTATGATCAGATAATCAAGCAAACCGATCTGTTTTGATTACCGAAGGATCTAAACTGCAGTGAAAATGTGTTTTACAAATAGTTGTGGTTAATGGACCCGACTCCAATATCATTTTTTATATAATTATGTGAATCGGATAACGATTTTTACCTAATTCAGCCATTAAAATAGGCTAAATAATTTGAGTTGAGAATTAAGCAATTGAATGATGTGTCGGTTATTGCTTGCGACTGTTACAACTAAAGATTAGTCTAAAGTATTTTTTGGAAAAAAATTTAGTTGCTGCGCTAAAATTAATTAATATGTAATTAATGTTGATAAGTTACATTACATCAATGCGTTTGGTGGTTATTCATAATAAGCATCGAAACATTTGCAAAAAATAAAAAAAATAGGCATTTAATAGTGATAACTGATATATATATATAGAAATAATAATTATATATATTACAAAATAGATATATCAAAAAAATGATTAGTGTCTTTTATTTACTTCACCTTAATAACCTTATAGCGGCGTTCACAATGTGCTGCCGGACAGTGATGTCTACCGCTCAGATGACGTGATGAAGAGGTCAAATGTTTATCCTTTAAATAAATTTTCGCCGTTGGTGTAAGATAACAAGGACAATATAATAATGAAGTTTAAAAACGAGGTTTAAAAATGAGGTTAACCTGACAATTTAATTTATTTATTACAAAATCAAAGAATAACAGTAATGTTCTATGTTTGTGAATGGGAAAATAAAAGAAGGGCTCACACAGGTAAACCTCCAATTATCACGTGCGCATAGTTGCAGCAGGTTGCCGGAGCTATTGCAGCCTTTTTTATCGAATAAGTCATAACGATAAAAACGTTAAAAGTAGATACTATATCTGTATCATGGTATAGAAATGTATGCAGTCTTCAGATAACCTTTAACGATTTTTTGTCTTACATTTGACGTAACTATATTTATATTCGATAAACAATTTTGGAAATAAATATAGCCTGCTTACATGATTCAGTTGTGTATTTATCGCCAATACTGTGTTATCGATGGTGTCTCGGCAATTTTGTGCAAGTTCGTAAAGCCTTAGGCGATAGTTATTCCTGAAAAAAAATAAACGTGACATTTAATGATATGCTAAACAAGGACGATGGGTGATCTGAATTGGTTAATGAGACGGTATATTTGGATACTCTCGCAATGATTGACAAAATTTTTTTTCTGAATTATTACCTTATTCTTACTTTTTGCAAATAGGCCTATTGTACCCATTGCAGCTTACCTCGTAAACTTACTCGTTAATTACAATTCTAACACCGTATAGTTGTGTATGCCTAAACTAAGATCAATAACTAAATAAAACACTAAGAGACAATATCGAACAGACTATTTATATACAGAGCAAGTATTAAACCTCTTACCTCGTCGTTCCACCCCACATGACTAAGCAACAACAAGAGCGCTCGATTGTTTGTTTTAGCAGTATCAGTGACGAGTTGTTATTCTGTAAAACAAAGATACCAGATATTGAATTGTTTGTAATACAGATAAATGTTTACACGGATTTTGAATAATAATACAGATTAATGTATACACGGATTTTGATTTTTAAACGAAATTGTTGTAAAATACTTTAGAAATATATTCGGAAAATCGCGTCTCTTGAGTGAAAATCACAAATCATTCTTGTGCGCCTCTTTTATTATAGGTACATTTGCAAAATGAGATTGCTTTTTGTCGGTGTTTATTGTTTTGCTTAAATTGATTATTAAAATCCCTTGATGTATAACTACTAATCGCTCACTGCATATTTATAACTCACACTTGGTTCATGTATCTCCGTACTCATTCTTTGTCTCTTGTTCTATACGGACCGCAAAATAAATATTTATCTCCCAAATAATATGGTATATCAGTTGGTAGGTTGAGATTAAAGGGCAAGGTACTTAGTCGACGTCATTTTAGTCAATTTGATTTATAATTTTAAAGGGGAACTGAAGTCAATTTTAAGAATATCTTAATAAATGGAAAAAACTACGCTGATTTCAAAAATCAAATCAGTTTCTTCCAATATTTTTTTGTTAAAGAGTTATGAGCAAAAATGCATTTCATTTTATGTTAGGGGATTTCCCGTATTACGTCACTGACGTTGTTGAGATTTCGTGCCTATATGCATTGTACACAATCATGTGCCAGTTTAGAGGTGAATTAGTAACAAAAGCGCCTGCAGGAGCGTTGTATTTTTGTTTTTTTATGGAGACTTAGCATAACACTTGTCATATAGCCTAACTGAACCAATGTACGCGCGTGACAGCTTACCTAAAGCGCGCTCATTCAGGCCTGCACGATCCTGGACCTAAGCTGAATGCTGAGGTATACAGGTCTCGTATTTAAATGACTTTAGAATAATAAGTCCTAGCAATTTATATCATAAATCATAGAAGTGAAGACAGAACAAGAAAACTAGAACAGGAGGCAGTAAACTGTAACTGCCAGCAATTTATAGTTCTAAATAAACCAGCCATCAATCAAAGATCAGACTATGCGGTGGGAACAGCCTATTTCTTTCATGACCGTGGCTTTTCAATATATAGCTATAATCTGCAATATAGACTATTAATGTTATTATCAACCCCTAGGCTACAAACTGAGAAGTGTGAGGGATTTGGTATACATATGCATAGAAGTTGTAACTAATTTCTTTTGTTTTCTTCATTTCTAGAGTAAATTTAAGTTAATGTTGTAACACTAAAATGGATGACAGTTTTCAGCATTCTGGCATGGATGAAAGAAATTTTATTGTACACAATAAAATAACACAAATTCAGTCATATGCGTTTAAACCAAGGAAAACGTCTGAAAGTATCTTTGAAGATGCAAGCCCTATAGAAGAAAATGTTTATTTAGAAACATTACCTATTGACATGACTTGGTGCCGTTGCAAAAACTGTATTCTTATGGACACACCGCAAGAATGTTTATGCTGCATGAATGTACATGTATTTGTACACAAAATAACACCACACTGGACTTGCACTACTAAAAGCCCTTATTTTTCAATTATCTACTTGGATAAAGAAGTTCTTGAAGTTGCACTTGATGTACTGGGTTGATCACTATGTTTAAAATCATAATCAGAAAAATTAAAAACTGTTGGAACTGTATTTTTCACCAAGTGGTTTGTTTTCATCATCTTGGCCACTCCATTGGAGTTTTATTACAATTTTACTATGATAATCCTTGTCACAAATATGTGCACTACACAGCTGCGGTTCTTTTTCCAGGTAGTTTAGAACGCTTGCATTGTTGTATCCATTGCTTCATCTGTTTTTTGTCGTTGTGAGGAAATCGATGGAAGAGCACAGGTGGATTGGAATTTCGTGTGCTGTAATAGGAATTTGTACATCCCGGAGCAAAACAATATGCTCCAATCACTCTTCCTTCCTTCTCAGTGGCTTAACTTTAGGCATTTTACAATATCTAATAAAAAGAACTAAATTGGAAAAGTGGTATATTCTTATTAACTTATTTGGGTAGTTAAGTACAGATCTATTATATATATTCTTCACTTACTTATCTGAGTGCTTGCTGTGTACTTATTGTCATACTACACATTGGCTACTCAACTGTGGATTAACTGGTTTATGCAATAAGTGGTATTCTCAACCAGTAGGCTAATGCTCAGTTTCAATAGCAGCAGACATTAAATGCACCACATACGCAACAGCAAAACATTATACAAACAGCCAATGTAAACCATGAAAGAAATAGGCTGTTCCCACCGCATAGTCTAATCTTTGATTGATGGCTGGTTTATTTATATAAATTGCTGGCAGTTACAGTTTAATGCATTCTGTTATAGTTTTCTTGTGTCTGTCTTCACTTTTATGATTTATGATATAAATTGCTAAGACTTATTATTCTAAAGTCATTTAAATACGAGACCTGTATACCTCAGCATTCAGCTTAGGTCCAGGACCGTGCAGGCTATAATGACCGCGCTTAAAGTAAGCTGTCACCATGTACATTGGTTCAGTAAGGCTATATGACAAGTGTTATGCTAAGTCTCCATAAAAAAACGAAAATACAACGCTCCTGCAGGCGCTTCTGTTACTAATTCACCTCTAAACTGGCACATTATTGTGTACAATGCATATAGGCACGAAATCTCAACAACGTCAGTGACGTAATACGGGAAATCCCCTAACATAAAATGAAATGCATTTTTGCTCATAACTCTTTAACAAAAAAATATTGGAAGAAACTGATTTGATTTTTGAAATCAGCGTAGTTTTTTCCATTAATTAAGATATTCTTAAAATTGACTTCAGGTTCCCCCTTTAAATAAATCAATTAGTAATATACAGCGCAACCGACATCACTAAGAGTGGGAACAAGTTAATTTAAAGATTGCAAGTGTGGTAACTTATCTGCGTTTTTTATTCACGAAATAAAACATGTAAATATTCCAACCCACCACAACATTGCAAATATTGAGCATCGCTTTTTTGGCCGTGACGGACGATCTGTGCTGTCTCCAACATTGTGAACTGCATGAACTCAGTTGGGCACCAATCAGAAGAATTAGAACGAGAGCCGAAAATTCTAAATCAGAAGAAAAAACACAAACCATTTTAAACAGTTACACTAGCGTTGGGGTTAAAAGTCTTTCCAATGAATATGATTTTGTCCTTTATTTTCGTTTTTTTATTACTGTAAATGACAAAATTTGTAAAAATTGCCTGAAACACACACGTATTTGATTTACCCAGGATTTTTTCTTGTTTCTTTTGTACCTAGTTTTTGGCTTGCTGCGTTGACAGCAATTTGAAAATGGGGGTGTCTAGCCAGGTTAGCGATATAGCAAAATTCAACTGAAAACACGTACAAAAGCCCGTTTTGGCACCGATTGTGACCAAAAAATTAAATGCAAATTTGATAAAATACACTTGTAAAATATAAAATATAAAGCAATGTAGGCCTATACGTACATAAAGTGAACAACAAAGTTTTACGAAACATCTGGTTATATAAAACCAAGTAAATTTTCAGAATACTTCTACAAGCTCTTTTAACGTTTAAAGAGTGGCCCATATAAATTAATTAGAGCTCACACGTTCTCGAAACGGCGTGTAGGTGGCCCTAACCTTGCAAATCCTAACAACCCAAGGAATATCTTAACTTTGAACAGATTGTTAGCGTCATCTTGTGGATAACCAATGTTGTTATTTCTTCAGACATGTTAACTGTATACGTAATAATTTATATCCACCTCTCCCGTCCCTATAAGAGTTACATTATTTCGATAATGTGAGAATTCGAACGGCGAGGTCTGAGCTGCGAGAATCGTATTACTGTTTTTAGTTGTATTTAACGGTCAATGATTAATTATTTAAACACACAACTTAAAATATTCCATTTGTTTATTGGCCTTGTAATAAAAAAACTTTATATTTGTATGTTTAAATTAAGATATTGTACAATTAAGTTAAAACTATTAGGAATCTAACATCGTCTATTATGCATAAATCTAAAGTGTAATAATTATTCCTGTCGTATTACATGGCTCCTGTTAAAATAAAATGTTCGTCAATCTTATGCTTTCTTCTCTTTGTGTTGTTTGTCCTTACAATTACCAAGGGCATAAGCCGAAGAAACACTTGCAATTCCGTTGTTGCATTCCTCATGACCGCGATCGAAAACCTTATTCCTATCAGTAATCATTCGAAACGGACTCGTCAAAGTCTCCTCGTATGTTTGGGTTTTACTGCTATTTTGGCAAAACTATAATCTCTTCGAAATGACCCTTGTTTGAATATATACGACAAGGCTATACAATATATACGATAAGGTTATACGCGCATTCAAGGTACATGTATATTTAGAAATTCTAAGAGCATGTACATTAAGACCATGTTAGTTAACCGGACTAAAATATTTAAAGCGCATATATCAATTAACATATCAATTTTGACTGTTTTTCCACAATTGGTCAATTCTTTCTTCTCAAAATTTTGCTATAGGGTAAGCAAGATCAGCATTTCCTTTAAACGATTGGTGAGAGTTCTCCTCTTGCTATCTGCCAAAATCTAGATTTCTACCAAAACGCATTTAATGACAATGCGGACATTTTTAACCAAATAACAAATGTGCACACTGTGCAAAAGTCCCTGCAAATCACGGTGAATTTGTATCTAAAAAGTGTTATCTAATATTCCGGCTTGTATTAAAAAAATATCAGGTTTAAAATATCCAAAAACAAATAAGAACCCAGCGGATTTATGGGTTCTACCAAATTGAAGGAACGTGTCTATCATATACAACACACTGCAATAGCTTCGGTAACCCGACGATGGGCGCGAGGTGATCTGACGATTGCCCGTGTGTCTAACCCCCTTGGTTTTCCCATTCACGGGGATAAAGATGAATATCCTATCCTAAGACGAATTATTTCTGAAACCACAATAATGACTCACCAATACAAATTATTTTTAAAATATCAAATTTAAAATCAAAATGTAACGAAGGTGCGACATGTAGACTTTCCCTAAACCTAAACGCTAGTTCACCTTTCTATAAGTTTAAACCCAGTGAAAAAGCTTCTTTCTGTCCGATGCTGCGTAAAACATTTTTGTAAGAGCCTCCGCGGTTTACAAGAAGCAAAAAGGTTTCCTTATGGAAAGCAGCCTCTGGTTTATTGATTGCATCAGCGGACTCCCCTAACCCTACTGGATCAATGAGCTGTACTACACTATTACAGTATAAACGTCTCAATCAAAATACAAAACAATGCCTAGCCTGGTAAGCTTGACGGCGGACTCGGTATAATCTAATGATTGCCCGTTTTATACCTCTCTTTAGTTTTTACGTCAATATTTTGATTGAACATCGTATGCTACAATAAAAGTCGGTCAGCTCTACCGCTTTGTGCGTTTCTTTGTGATGTGGGTAATTCTCCAGCAGTGCATATCTAAATCATGTCATCTAACATTCCTGAGATTTTTCAACCAATTAAATGTGCGGTGAGGGTAAAATATTACTAATTTTTACTTAATATTACGGAATAAATTATAATCCTAACTGTATTAACACCAATAGTCGTGTTTTTGCACAGGCAACAACGCTTACTGTAAAAAAGGACATGATCTTCCAAGTAATACACCACACTTCATAAACCAACCACACTATGCTAAATATAAATGCTTATTTTATGAGCCAAAAAAAGTTAGTACTTACCTCTATATCCCATATTGATAATCTCTGCGCGTTCTTGTGCTTAATTATTTTGATATTTTTTTATCAGACTTATATATAACAGGCCTTTATTACACTTCTTCCTTACACTTCATCCTTTGTGGGTAAAATGCAAAAAAGGCAACGAACCACGTATATTCGCCGACAACCAAACATCGCTAGATCTGTGGTATCAGTTTCGTTCGGTTCTGTTCGATGACGCTCATCATGGCATTTTGTCTTTAAAAATTCGTTTAATATACCTGTAAACCAACTTCACCTTTTAGATAATTAAACCATTGGCATTTGTGTTACCAACCCTGCAGTAATTCAAAAGTCTAAATGTCCTTCAGTTTACGCAAATTTATCAGTTTGGTTTAAAACATGATTTCGGAAACCTCACCAGTGTACAAGCATGAACCTTAATAGAAATATCATCGAAACAACATTCCGATCGGTTTTGTATATGATATAATCTACCAATTAGACTGCTATGAACTTTGTCTGTTTATATCGGTGGTTATCAACCGCAGCTAGTAAAGCCGCATGCATTAATGCTGTGAAAATATGCCTGAACTTCCAAAATGACCTCAAATTACACAACTTGGGTTTTCTTCACTAATCTCATACAGCAAAGCAGTTGCGCAATCATCAATCACCAGTTCCTGCCGTCCATGTTCTGTGAATGAAGTTGGTCGAATTCTGTTGCTATACAAGAAACAACAATAAATTAATAATATTTTTTTAATTGTTTATAACTCGATTAAAACTTTTTCCTTTTTCACATTGGACATTAAAGACCAATTACGTATTTCATATAGGTTTGTGTAATAGATTTTTATTATAATACTTAATCAACCACTACATCTTCATTATACACATGCAGTAGCTTACACCTATAAAAGTTTGATCATGATTGGATATTTCCTGCCTTTTATTATTCGGTGTTAGGATGAATAGGATAGCATTATTCATACTTATTCTCGTGAATGGGACAACAAGGCGGTTAACACACTGCCAATCTTCAGATCACCTAGCGGCCATCGTCGGGTTAACGGATTGATTGTATAGTGTGTTGTGTAATTAAGACATTTATTTAAATTTGGTAAAACCCATTAATTTACCGGGTTCAGGTAATGTCTGTTAAGTGCCTTTCCCAAGGACTCGACAAGCTAGCGACCAGTTTCGAACCTGAAACATTTTGGCTGAAAGGCGTAACACCAAACCATCAGACTAACCGGACGGTGATTGATTTGCGTGTGGTTTAGTCTATGGAGATTTTCAGAAAAATGGTTGATATAGGTTTGGAGTGTCTGAATTTTTTTTGTATTGTAATTTATCTACTTAAATTCCTTTCCAGTCCTAAGCTTTCGAAAACCACCGAATATCGGCGGCAAACAAATACCAATAATTAACTTCGGACAACGGTCGCCCTGCTTATATTATTGTGTCGTCGTGATACTTATTTTCGCATTTTGCATTAATATTTTTATTTTAAAAAATGGACGAACATTTATAGAATAATCTCAAGATATCCACAAATAAAGAAAATTGCCGTCGGAATTGAAAATACAAAGATATTTTTGTACATTATTTTCGGAAAAATAACTTTGGTTGGAGTCGTCGGGAGAATTTCCCTAAAATATAAAATTTAGACACAATTATAATACAATAATATTAAGTAAATAAAACCGCTAAATGATTATAAACAACACAGCTCCAACCCGTATGTAAAAAAAACATAGAAGACTGCATACAAATAGGTAACCGTTTTCCGGTAAACCTATCCACACTTCTGTAACATTTTTGATTACAAATATCTCTTAAAATGTATAATTAAAAGTTGATAAAACATGCCCTAAAATTAAACTTAGACACAATAATGATACCCTATGATTGAGTATATGAAACCGTTAAAAAATCATTAACAAAAATAAAAATAAAGAATTTTAAAGTAGACAGTCCTTTAGACAAGAAGGAATCTAACAAAAATATACTTTATAACGTATCATGCCACAACAAATTTGGTTTGTTAACTCAGGGACCCATCCTTTTGGCTTGCAGAAACATTTTATATAAACCCCCTTTAAAACAGTTGTCGTTAGGAACCCTGCTTGCATAAACATATTGCGAAGAGTCCATGTGTTCAATTGATGGTGTTTGACACAATCAGGTTATAGTAGTTTATCTTAGTTTTTTGTTTCCACCTTATTTATACTCGTTATAAGATTGTATTTATGATTGGTTAAGCCTATTCTATTTTGGGGTTTTCGTGGAATACACTAAGACTAAGTAATATAAATTCAAGTTATGTTTTTCTGATTCGTGTTGTAAATCTTTAAAGTTAGTAAAAATTTAATGTAAAAATATTCTTTTTTAATTCGGAGATCTCGGCGATAATGTGACCGATCACTAGTTACAGAGGAATTTCATAAATGGGGATTTCCCGGAAAAGGGTTAAAGATAAGTTTGGGCTATACGCATCTTTTTGTTTATATTTAAATTCTCAATTTATTTATCTTGTGTTTCCATCTAATTTATACGCATAATAAGATTGTATATATGATTGGTTAAGCCTATTCTATTTTGAGGGATTTCCTGGAATACACTAAGTAATATAAATTCAAGTTGTGTTTTTCTGATTCGTGTTGTAAATCTCTAAGTCCGGCCGGTTGGCCTGGCGGTATAGTGCGTCGTCTTTCAATCGAAAGGTTGTAGGTGCAAAACTGGTCGCTAGCTAGTCGGTTGTGTCCTTGGGCAAGGCACTTTACGAACATTGCCTGAACCCAATGGATTAATGGGTTCTACCGAATTAAAGGAACGTGTCTATCATATACAACACACTGCAATAGCTCCGGTAACCGCGGGGTGGGCGGCGCGAGTTGATCTGACGATTGCCCGTGTGATAACCCCCTTGGTTTTCCCATTCACGGGGATAAACATGAATATTTTTTCCTAACCTATCCTATCCTATCCTCCTATTTAGTTTAAATTTGAAGTAAATATTCTTTTCTAATCCGTAGATGTGGGTAATAACGCCAAATTTCTTAAAATTGGCATTTTTTCCGAAACGGAAATTAGTTAAAAAAAAAAGTCGAGACAAACTATGGGCATGCCAGTTAAGTTTTCTAAAAGTTTCAACCTGATTGGAACCCGCGTTCTACCAAATAAGCTAGCGACCGGACATGTCTGTCGTCACCAGTCCGGCCGGTTAGTCTGGCGGTTTAGTGCGTCGCCTTTCAATCGAAAGGTTGTGAATGCAAAACTGGTCACTAGCTTGTTTGCACCCTGTTTGTTGTATGGTTTTTTATTCGTGCCACTTATTGCGCTACGAGGTTCAACTGAAAACGCACGTCAAACGTGGCGAAAGCACACAGTCACAAAAACAGATGATGGTAAGGTTCTGTGTCACAATAGAAACTTATAACCAAAGGAAGGAAATCTGAAAGATAGTTAACGAATCCAATTGGTCTTTGCACTCCTGTGACGTCTGTCGGGGCATCTAACTTCACAATAGATTGAATTTTACCAGGATCTGGCTTTAAACCATCACTTGTGATTAAATGACCCATATAAGTGACCGACGGCTGACGTAATTTAAACTTCTTCTTGTTAAACTTTAAATTAACATGTCGAGCTCGGTTAAACAGTTTTTCTAAGTTAGTATCATGGTCGTTAATTGCTTGCTGCATATCTTCCTCGCACCCATAGACTAAAATGTCATCCGCAATAACTTCAATGCCATTCATACCTTGTACAATCTCATGTTGTCGACGCTGGTATTCTTCGGGCGCGGATGAGATACCGAAAGGCATACGAAGCCAGCGATAGCGGCCAAACGGGGTCCAGAACGTTGTAAGGAAACTGCTCTCCTCATCCAATTTTACTTGCCAAAACCCATCCTTTGCATCTAGTACTGTAAACACTTTGGCTTTAGCCAACTGAGGGAGTATATCGTCTATGGTTGGCATAGGGTAATTTGAACGCTTAATTGCTTTATTCAAGTCTTTAGGGTCTAAGCAAATTCGTAATTTACCTGGTCGCTTTACAGCAAGCATGCTGCTAATCCATTTGGTGGGCGTAGTGACCGGAATTAAAACACCCATTAATACCATATCGTCAATTCGGTGTTTCAGCTCTTCCCGAAGAGCCACTGGTACTCGCCGTGGAAATGTTGCACTGGGGACACTGTAGTGTCCGTCTCGATATGATAAAGGCCGGGCAGGCTTCCAAAGACCTTCGAACACATCAGCATATCTCTCCACAAAGTTTAAAGATGACGTCACAGAATGGCGGATATTCAAGTGGTCCGGTAATTTAAACTCCATTAACCCAAGCTTTTCGCACGTCTCGCCGGATAATAGGGGCATCAAATCGTCGTTTAAAATATGAAAATCCATTCTATGTACCTTGCCATTGTACAAGCAATTTAGCGTACATTGACCAATCGACTTAATGGACGCTCCACCGTATGCCGTAATCCTTGTTGCATTGTTGCGGATGTTAGAACCGAGTGCAGCTCGGTTGTAAATATTCTTATTAATGGTATTGCATGTGGACCCAGAATCGAGTTAGAATCTATCGGAGATGGGAGAACAATCGTTGGCATTTACCTTTAAAGTGACGAAATATCGTTTTCCGGTGGATCTTACTGAGCCAATCGTCTCTCTCACATGATACGACGAATCAACCGAATTGTTCGCTTCTTCCTGTGCGTCGATGAGCTTGATCTCGTCTCGCTGTTCGCAAACGGAAGAGAAATGATTTCTTAGGTTGCATAACCCGCACAATTTTCCATAAGCCGGGCAGTGTGGTATTCCACGCTGGTGAGATTTTCCACAGTATCGACATTTTTTCACTTGCGCTGCTTGAGTGTTTCTAAACTTATTAACAAAGTTGACTTCTTGCATTTGGGGACGAAATTTCGAATTTGTGATTGGGCTTGTTCATTGCTTCGGCCGTAACATAATGCTTAAGTTAATGTTAATTCGGATTCTTTTAGGAGACGTGCTTGTGTGCCTGCATCGTACACGCCGATGACGATTCTGTCTCTGATTAGCTCTTCTCGCAAAGCGCCGAACTCGCACGTGGAGCTTAATTGCCTGAGTCGTGCTACAAACTGATCGATTGTTTCTTCCTTTTCTTGTCGGGCACTGTTAAAAATGAAACGTTCATATGTGATGTTTCGCTGGGGTTTAAAATGCTCTTCCAAACTCTTTATGATACGATCCATACTTTTCTGTTCTTCATCATTTAAAGGCAAATGCTTATAGACCCGATAGCAATCCTCACCCATCACCACAATTCTGCCACTGCTCTATAAATAATGTCCAATTTTCAGACACATTATTTCCATCGGTCTTGGAATCGGAAGGTTGCTATTTGTCTCCATTATTGCTTGCCGCTTACAAATTCGTTCTTGCCGCTTTACAAATTCGTGCAGTAATTATTTTACTTCTGACACCATGTTTGCACCCTTTTTGTTGTATGGTTTTTTATTCGTGCCACTTATTGCGCTACGAGGTTCAACCGAAAACGCACGTCAAACGTGGCGAAAGCACACAGTCACAAAAACAGATGATGGTAAGGTTCTGTGTCACAATAGAAACTTATAAACACGTAACAAGCTAGTCGGTTGTGTCCTTGGGCAAGGCAGTTTACGTAGGCTACATTGCTTGAACTCGGCGTATTAATGAGATCTACCAACTCGAAGGAACGTGTCTATCATATAAAACACACTGCAATAGCTCCGGTAACCCGACGTTAGGTGCGAGGTGATCTGACGATTGCCCGTGTGTTAACCCCCTTGGTTGTTTTCCATTCACGAGAATAAACATAAATATCCTATCCTATCCTATCCTAGCGTTACGCAAAAAAGAAAAGAAAAAACGGAATAAAATTAAAATGTGTTCTCTCCGGAATAAAAGGGAACCCGTAATTAAAGCATCTTGTCAAGCGCTATAGGCCTAGTGCGAAGAAGCTAAATTCCTTAAACAGCCAGATTTAGTTTTTCACAGGTTCGGGAATTCCCCCGGTTTTACTACATAATTATTATTTTTTTGACATATCTAGATCATATTATGCAATAATTTTTAATGCTTTAATCCAATATGACGAGTGCTTGTTAGAAATGTCGGGGAGACATAGCCTACCTTTCATAATCAGAATATTGAGCAATTTTTCAATATTTTAGGCTATATTCCTTGGTAAATTTTCATATTATACTATCCTACAATAGTGGCTAAAGCGTTAACTGTTTACCAAATCTTATCTAAAAAAGGAGCCAACCTGTCATGTATTGTGGTAAAAAATTAAATGTATGAACAAAACGTTTGACTTAGTTTTTCACTGTCCCGACTATGAGGAGGAGGGGGATATGTAATGTAGACAAGTTAATGTTTTATCCTCGTGAATGGAAAAACACAGGTTCCTTATCACATGGGTTTTGGGCGTTTGTTAAGTTTAAGTTGAGTCCGTAAAACCACTGGGTTCAGGCGATGTCTCTGAGTGCTTTACTTAAGGACATAGCAGTCCAACTGAGTTAGGCTGCCAGATATACTATTATAATAATGAGGTTAATTTTTCCTTCAACGCGATCCCAAATTAAAAACACAGGGATGCTACTTTTCTTGATATCTTAAGCTTCAGAGCGAACTGATGCGATATTGAGTAGTACATTTATAAAAAAAAATATCGCCGTTCTCGTGAAGTTATTTTATCTAAATTCGATGACATAGTTATTGTTTTTATCGAGCCGAGTTTTAAACCCATGATGGACTCGTCAGTTGGACCGTTTTTTGTAAATGGTCGGTATATAAATCGCTCGCGCTAATCATTTGGCTCCACGACCTTACTGACGAAAATACGATTTTATAAATTGTCACTAAACAAACCCAAAGCCTATTTTCTGCGAGCCATGTTAACTCCAGTTCTCATAAATGGAGTCAAATTCGCGCAATTACTGGGCGTTTATTGGTTGACCGACGAGCGTGTGATGATGAAGCGGTTTATAGACCGGTGTAAGAGTTTCGTTGTTCATGGTTGCGTAGCGTGTCCAGGTTACTTTAAATATTAGTGAAATAAAACCTATGCAAGGCCATAACCTGTGTCGAGTGAGTATGTTACATAGCCTAACGCCCTAACAGACAACGGCAAATGAAAAAAAGGAAAAATAAATCGTGTAAATTATTATCTATCGGCAAAATGTCATTCAGTTGATGGGAACAAAATCACCAGCCCGAAAATTAGAATTCTAGGTAGAATATTTGTGTGTTATCCTCTGAATGGAAAAACAGTTGTTGTTAGCGTGTTTCTTCAATTGTATACTGGTGAAGTAGTTATATTGGTTTCCTTACTTTTTTTCTCGCTAAAGTTTTGTGCACATTACGTATCTATTTGGGCCTAGATCCTGCATAGTAAGTAACATTTAAATAATTATTTTTTGTGAATAATACCTGACAGGCATTTTATTTCATGAGATCTTGTTCATGTAGTTCATTTTACAAGTTAGAATGTGTTTCCTCTTTTTTTTATCTACTTAGCATACCGGTACCCTATTGGTAAGTTCGTTTTCTGTGCGCCGGATTTTTGCGCCAACATTTTTAAACCTAAATTTTGCGCCACGCCAGCAATACTAATTTGCACCACCACAAACAAAGTTGCATCATTTTCAAATAAAACTAATATAAAGCTTAAACTATCAAAAATAATGACATAAATGAAAAGAAGTGCAATCCTGTTACTCCAGCATGATTTTTGGAGTTTTCTGCGCCAATACCCGAAAAAGTAGTCTGTGGGCCACGCCAGATAATCTGGCGCATCATATGAACTTTCCAGTAGGGTACCGGTATGCTATTTTAATTATTCAAATTATCGTTAGTAATGTTAGAACTTATGTAAATCAGTTTTTACTCTATAATCAATAATTTTGAATTAAATTTGTAAACTTGTAGTAAAAAAAGCAATTTCCTTATTTGCTTACTTGAACACCAACCATGCTTAATGGAAAAGCGATTCGTTTAATGGATTAAATGAGAGCAATGTCTCTTTCCAATACAGACAACACTATAACAGCTCTGACAGTAATCCGACTATTGCTTTAATCTAATGATTATATAGGCCTACTCATTGTATAACTATGGGTTTGAGCTAATAGCTATATACATATTTTATAATGCTAACTGTATAGACACTTTTTTAACAATATACCTGAATATCCTATCCTAGTTTTGTGATAGCAGCAGGCAGCAGAAAATAAATTCTTGTAACTAGTTTGGTGATGACCATGGATGTAACTTATCCTACTGTAGGAATTAAAAAAAACAGTACATGTTTTAATTTTAGGTACCATCAGTTAAGTTATGTGCATGCAACTGCTGTAATAGGATTTTATTTGTCTTAATTTATCATGCTGCCGTTCTAAACACTGATGTCCGGTGGTGAAGACCTCCTTGTTTCATATTATTCTGCCATTCTCGCTAAAGCTTGTTCTGTTGGCGATGACTTTGCGCAACTGTATGATATAATCGTTGAAAGATGCAGTAAAGATCAGGTGAGTTCCCTTTTCTTAAAAATATGGTCAGGTGTCAACCATCTGGAATGAAGTCTAAGGTTTCAATTATAAGATTTAAGTCATGATTT
Organism: Ciona savignyi; assembly: GCA_000149265.1. NCBI lineage: Eukaryota > Metazoa > Chordata > Ascidiacea > Phlebobranchia > Cionidae > Ciona > Ciona savignyi. The sequence goes on from CH002705.1 coordinate 19,516, forward strand.
GCGAACTAAAAAATAATATATTAGGTAAATTTGCAGACTTCATAATTTTCATTTGATAATCACAGGCCGACCATGCTCTGGAGAAAGCAAGGCAACTATCACTACTCAATCCCAAAACTTTAGCTATTAAAATACGTTGGTTAGAGTCCAAAATACCTAAATCGCTGCGAATCAGCTGTGATATGAATTTACCACCCTCACCTCAAAGCGATAACATTGTCAAAGATGAAAGTTCCGCTATTTCAAGCAAACCCAAGGGCTATGTGGTGGTTAATGTGGGAAACTCTGTTGATGATGGAATCGGGTTTTCACTTTCAAATGTATCACTTGATAAGAACATTGATGCAAGAAAGAAACTCAACGACCCAATTGAAGAAAAGTTCGAGAATGAGAATTCCATTGAACTGGGGTCAATGAGGTGTTTATATTCTCCTTACATATTTTCATACAACCTTTTCTACTTTTTTTAATATTATATTTTTATTTTAGGAAAAAATCTTCGAAAACAAGAGAAAATATTACCACTGATGATTCTAAAAGTTCCAAAAATAAAACCAACTGTGGTAAACATAGTTTATTTTGTATTTATTACGGTTACTATTAATATCATTTCTAAGCATATTCATCATATTGCATATTTCTATCACATAACATTTTGAAAATTATGGTTAACTTGCATACCGTCATTTCCATTATAAATGTAAAAGATTATAATCCATAATTTCACAAACAATGGTGAATGGTGCTGTAAATTTAAAATTCTAAAAAGATGCTAAATATAGAGGGTGTGAAAATTAAATAAAATGCGTTTATAAATGGTGCATTTTTTAGATGGCAGCTCTGTCAAAAGCAACAGAAATCAAAGACGTAAAAAACTAAAAGCTGATCAGAAAAATAAAGATATCGTGTCAACTGCTTCAGCTGAAGTTCCACCAGCACGAAACAACAAACCGAGTAAGAAGCAGAATAAAGAATCCAAGAAAGAAGAAACAAAGCAAATGCTGACAAGCCCATCAACAAGTAGTCCAACTGTGAAATCATTGGAATTGGGAGATCAATTAGAGGAAAAGAAGGTTATTTTCATGTTTTCTTTCAAACTGGTACAGTGATTTATTGTAAGAAAACTTGGAAAATGGACAAGAACCTTATGTGTTACTAAAAATATTAAAGCTATTTTTTTCAGTTTATTGTAAACATTGTCTAATCATTCACTAGTTTTGGGGCCGCATCTTTTTTTTCTTTGTATTTTAAATTGTTTAATTAAACAGTGTTAAACAACTATCATCGTTTGAGTTTCTGCTCAGTGTGTAATTTTAGAAAAATGATACTAAATAATCTTCTCTTGATCCGCAGACCACACCTAATGCTGATATTCTCACCGACGAAGTAGTCCAGCAGATCCTTCAGAAGTGTGATCCCTTGTCTGACAAAAAGCAGAAACCGATGCCAAAGGAGAAATCTCAAAAGAAAAAGAAGAAAAAGACAAAGAAAACCACATCAGACGAAAGGAAACAACAGGAAAATTGTTTCAAAGAAAATGTCCAACACCAGGGTCAGTTTTTTTAACTTTTCAACTGATAAATGTTAACAAATTCAAATGTATTTAGGTGAACTTAAAGACCTCAGTGATCCATGTAATGGTTATGACATTATAGCAGACAACTGTAATGACACAATGATTTGGCCACATACTGATGATTTCATGATGTCGTCATCTTACTCGAGCAAAGTTAAAACCAACTTGGATAGTAAAGGAAACAGCCTTGCAAGCAGCAGTGAGGAATGTTCCTCTTACACAACAGGACAATCTACCCCGGGAATCAATGAACTCGCTCCAGATTCTGGTGTTCAAGACATTATTGGGTCAATGAAGCCTCTTGTTCAAGAAGATTTTCCTCCACTTAGCGATTTTATCACTGTTCTTCACAGCAAGAAAATAGATCCTGAATCAGGGAAAAATGCTGCGACAAATGACTTTACTACTCCCATTGGTGCTACTGATCTAATTTCAGTGAAACGGGATTTAAATGAAGATCCAATTCTATCAGTTGAGGTCGACACTCTATTGCATAATGAGTGGGGCCTCAATTTCATGCCAGACAATAAAGAACTCCAACTACTACCCCCCTTCAATCTTCCATGTTCCAGTAAAATTGGAGATGTTCCACTGACAGATTGCAAAGACATATTGTTTCAACATGTTGATGAAAACCAAAATAATGTAACCTTCAACCAAGAAGAATTATGCTTTGGATTCGATGCTACGCAACAAGACTGTGTCAACCAATCTGAGAAATCCTCTCACCAGATTCCGACAGTTCAACCTTCTAATAAGCCATTGTCCGAAATGTGTGTGAAAGATTCCTGCGAACAAAGGAATATTTACGATGTCGGTGATTTCGATATTCAAGAAGCTGCTGCATACTTCCGTAGTGGTAAGACCAAGTTTTATATTTGTGCTTTGCTATCCATATATCACAAAACAAAGGGTTGACTTGTACACGCTATCAAACTGCCTCTAATTCTTGATGTCTTGAAACAGCTGTCCTTGCCTGTTTCTCCTGCATCTATTCTTTATAAAAATATGATGAAGCCAACTTTGTTCTTAAACCACTATTAATAAGTGTATTTATTTTTAAAATAATTGTATAGCATCCAATACAAGTTCAGATACTGTATAGGCCTATACAAACTTATAAATTCAAATAATAAAATGCATGTCATAGTGGATATTCGGCCAATATTAATATTCTTTGTTTCTTTTACAGAATGGGAGATGAGTCTGAAAAATGGTACTAAATTTGAATCTTTAGAAGGAATTTAAACTTATTTATTTTGCCTGACAAACTTGCACATCGCATGCAAGAATAAAAGCTCTATGCACCAATCAGTTTATAGCAAAACCCATGTAGCACTGTTGTCATAAAACATGGTGGGCTTTTTTTCTGATTGTTACAAAAATTTCATCTGCAGTGTTGTTTAACTGCTAAGTAATCATGGTGGCCTGATATGATCCCAGAACCACAAGAATCCTGGCCACACAACTATATTTTTGCATTGCATTGGTGCAGTGTTGCTTTTGCTTAAATAATTGATGTCATTTTACTAGACTTTTAATTTAATGAACACACATATAATTCATTGTACTGATTCTTCTGTAATGGTCTGATTTTCATCTTTCAAAACATGTAAAAGCAGACAAGTGTGAAAGTGTAACTTACTTTATATTTACTTTATTTGGCTGCTACTTTCATACTGATATGCTCGTTTGAAATCGTTTGTATACCAGGAGTTAAGAATACAAAAGAAAATGATGATGTTTTGAACTTAATTCAATTTGTGTCCCATGTATCGTACATAAATATGAATATATGGATTTAACTAAAAACGTTTGGGGGCGAGAGAATCGCCGGAGATTGCAAAAATACAAATTAGCACAGCAAATCACCATGGTAAAGATTTGCAGCACTGTTTAACCGCTAACTCGGCAATCTAAAACAAATGATGGCTATGTGTACATAAGAAAGACTCAATATGAGACTAGTGTACTTGGGTCTAGCTTAAGACTAGTTTACAGGTAATATGCACTGTATATATTTATATATTATACAACTTACAGAAGTATGTTAGTATTCTATGATCGGACGTTTGTAAACAATTGACAACATGCTACTGAAGTATACCATACAAGGGCAAGAATATTTGTGCCGTTTTATGTGATCACATTCGTACCTTAACAGGCACTACAGCCTTCGGACATACTTGGTTTACACAAACGTTTTAACTGTTACCCCCATCACCACAACGGTTATTTATAGCATGTATTTAGACTGACGACTTTCTGAGTAGAATCATCATTTTCCCCGTGTTCGGTGGTCCAGAATTAGAACTTAAACACCACGACAGTCGTTAAAATACGTCCAAAAACAATAAGTTATTTACTTTCGGTATAAAACCTTGATCAGCAAATTTATTGGGTCAAACCAGGCTTACAGTGTCTTCTAAGTCTATATACAGTTTGTCAAATTCTACTTTGTATTTAGCTGTTAATTACCAGCAAGACGAACATGGTTACCACATATTAAGTGCTTCAACAAAGTATAAACAACAATGTGACCAAACACGTGATCAAAATGATTTATAGAAACTTACATATTCCATGTTTTAATAATCGTTAAACTAAGATTGGTGCCAAGACTAGGAGCAATAAAAACGTCAGCAGATTAGTATTCCACTCGGGATAGCAGGCCTTGCAATGCGCAGCATGATACGTAGTATGTGGGTTACGGTGTTTTTCGTCATGTGACAGCCGATCTGATATCGCATTTGGGCAGCTGCTCCAGGAGGCAACGCATGCAGAGTTAGTAGCTGCGTTTCGTTCTTAATTGTAGACTTTCCAGCTGGGATGGAAGTAAAACAAGAAGATACAACTTCTGAAGATCGTGATGGGTCAAGGTAGGTTGTTTAGAATCAATCTTATCTGTATTACTTTAGTTTTGATAGTGCCTGTGTAGATTTATATCGTTTATGTCAAGCTGCCAATTCCCCCTAATCCCTCTGCTAAACGTAGGCTATACAGTTAAAGACTTAGAAAGCTGTTGATGTATGTAAATGATGTATGTAGCGACAGTATATTGTATGAGAAAGAATAAAATACGTATGAACTACTATACAGCATGTGACAGCGCGGTGACAAATATACCAGGATTTATTATTTTTACTGCCGATTATACTCAAGAGAATTAGTCATACTAATATATTAAGGTGTACAATTATTCACAATCTCCCAATACCGTCAACCAATTTTTAATCAATTGAATTCAATAAACCGCCACCTATACCAAGCAACGATGCAATCGTGCCATAACTATACAGTTAACCCTGACTGGTTTCTATGTTCTGGTTCAGGGCCTCCCGAGGACGTAAGCGAACTGCGCGTGAAATCGCTAAGATGTTTGAACAGTTGAAGGAACGGCATCTACAAAAAAAGCGGGATTGGAAAAACGAGAAAGAAGATCTTGTTCGACAAGCTGCTGTGGTAAAACGAATTTACTATAACTATTAGACTTTGTTACCCTAAGCTTTCTGTGACCACCTTCCGGCACATTGGAAAAACTTAACATTTGTAGTTTATATTTGAACATACAAGACACCAAATTAAATGACAACACCAACATAAGATTAAACACTTAATCCGGTTCGGAGTTATAAGTCACAGGTTGCGATATTCTACAAACATCACAATACAACATAGTACTGCGGACCTACTTCAAGTAATGAAATAAACCGCACAGTGATTTAAACAGGTATTTATACCAGTGTGTCTACGCTGGTAAACAACCAAACTGATCGATTTAAAAGTAATGAACTATATGATAAATAATGAAAAGATAAAAACGCATTTTGGATAAAAGAAAGAAGCCATTGTGACGCATTTTACGTCTACTCGGGTTTCAACAACGACGATTGAATGTGGAACAGCGTTTTTCACCAATTTCGAAAGCCAATGCGTCATTTTGTGAACGAATTACCCTAGGCTATACTTTTGTTGACTTTATCGCTAAGATGATGTGCTAGCGCTGATTTATATTCCACAACAAAATAAACCTATAAAGTTACCCGGTGATTTGTTTAAATATAAATTGTGTATAATTCTAACCAGGCTGTCGAGAGCAAACGAATCCTGCTGGAGTTAAAACATGTTCTGGAAGGTTTGAGGGTCGAATTGAAAGATGAAGAACAAAAGAGGAAAGAGGAGGGGAAGAGACATCAGGAGGATAAGAGAGAGTGGGAGGAAGAACGAACTAAGCTTCTGGATTTAATTCATGAAGTAAGACTAGTTTTCACTTATCCACGAAGTCGACCAGATCGCCGAGTCTATTTCAGTTTAACCGTCATTCATTCCCCATAGTAAAGTTACGTAATTGTTTTGTGGTCATGGAGTAGACTGCTTATTAATCTCGATTCATTTCCCAGTGCGACCACGGCGACGTACAATACTGGATTATGCATTACTTGCTACTCATTACTGTATTGTCATGTCACTAAGTTCTATACTAGTATGCTTAATCCACGTCACATTACATACCACTTTTAAAACTACAACTGTTGTTTACATCCTTCAGCTGGCTTTATTTAACTATATATAGGATATTAATGTTATATCCTCCACTGGAGATAAACGTAAAGAACATGATTACACTGGAATTGTCTAGAATATATCATGTCAATCCTTGGGTTACCAAAGTTATTGCAGTTTGTTGTACATGATTAAGACTTTTCTACTGTTTTAGTAGAACCAATAAATTTATTGAGATTTGTCTATTCCCACACAACCCTCCAGTCAACAGCTGGTGTCGAATCAACAATGGCGATACCGTTATGTTTGGATAATTTTTTAGTTGGAGACTAAGAATAAGGAACGCAAGATCCCGTACAAACAAAACCTTCCCGAGGTTGAATCCCTGAAGAGAAAGTTGGAAACAGCCGATCGAGAAATCAGTTTCACCAAAAAGCTTAATTCGGAGCTTAAAGAAGAAAACTATAAACTGAAGGTAGAGTTTGACATCGAACGAGTGAAACTGCTCAAGAAACACGATGAAGAAGAACGAAATTGGGAAAATTTAAAACACCAGCTTTTAGGGAAAATCGAATACGTAAGCAACTCATTATTTCAAATGTGTCAACTGTAATATTTAATCCTTCTACTAAATACACAGCTCGAAGAAATAAACGTTACGTCATTTCCCCTGCATGGAAGTCAGGTGACGTCATCAAGTGCAGAAGACCAACGTCACCAGCGATCCCTTGGGGAGTTAAAGCTTGGCGAAATTGCGGTGAGCTTATGCCAAAAAAGGATGCGTTCACATTGTACTGGGTTGTTTATAGTTAAGCATATGCCTTAAAAGGTAAGACTTAAGATATGACTTACGGTCGTCACCTTTTAAGACTGCAAGTTTCTTATTTAAAAAAAGGGATAAACTCAGTTCTAAATAGTTTATGTTTTGTAGACCAAACCAAATATTTCACAACTTCTAATACTAGTAGACCTTGGTTTTTGATAATCTAAGCAAAATAATGTATGAATTTAAAGACAACTTTGTTTTATATCCTTCTTGCTTTACGAAACATCAATTTTTTACATTTATATTAATTTTGTCTCAACCATCCACAACATACTGCGATAGTTCTGGTAACCTACCGTGGGTGCGGCTTAACGCTCTGGTATGTATTCGCGACGTAATCGGACATTTGTCCTTGTAATAGCGCTTGCATATTGCGATACTCAGGAATAAACATATACATCCTAGAGTAACCTAATATACAACCGATTGCTTTAAATAAACGTCAAATGTAGTAATTTTTGACGGCATATTTTAAAGACTATTTTTATAACTAATGTTACAAATTTAAAACGGGCATAAGCCAACATTTAAAAACATTTTTAAAACTCTTATAGGAACCAACAAGATACAACGCGAATTTACAATCACCCAATGTGTCGATGAATCTGTCTGCAATTCCGTCCAATTATGAACAGTTCCACACTACTGTTGACGCCGTAAGACATGCACGTTTTACGCTGTTTTGCATTTTTCTAACACTTGTTCTTCTAGGCATTGAAACAAATTGAGAAAATAAGCGAAGATTTGGAAAATATAAATACCGAGTCGCCTTCTCAATCATTTGACCTTGCACCACCGGTCACAACAGACACATGCTCGGATCAAAACCTCATTTCTCATCCGACCATGCCCAGAGTGTTGGACACCACGTCGGTCGAATCAAGTGAAACCACCATTCCTCGGGATAAACCTGGTGAAGTTTTCTCCATGATGAAGGAAGATAAGCGGAAAAGATCGAAATCGTTTTGCACCCGGTCATATGATGACATACAACCCATGGAATCACCTCAGAGACGTTCTTCTATAAGCCATGTTAGCACTGCATCTCTAAGCCCTGTAAAAACCATTTCACCCGACACTAATGTTCGCCGTCCGAGTCGGGAACCATCAGTTTCCCCAGTTAGTATCACACCCGCTCATACACCAAGCCGGTCGTTCGCCAAAGTGGAAAAGCACTATGTTGTTGGAAAACCTCAACCTCCTTTAAGTGGTGCATTAACACCACGTCAAACAGTAAGAAAACTACCCAATCTTCACCAGAAGCTTCTCTTTTTTAATGGCAAAACAGAAACCAACACCACCCCCTCACCTCGACCTCAGTACTCACATCCAGTTAAAAATGTTTCTTACCCGTCGAATTTTGTTACCACTAAAGAAAATCACACTTCCGTAACAAGCGCTGATAGCTCAAGTTCGACACAACATGTCGAATTTGTATCTCAGTCACCAGTTCGCACAACCGATTCGGGCGGTATTACTCCTCTCAAAATACGAGTCAACAGTGTAGATGAAGATGTCGCCACATTCCCCCCTCCTGTTGCTCCAAAACCAAGTGTGACAATAGAAAAAGACTCCTCTGGCGTTCTTCGAGTCATCCAGGAAGAAAGACCGAAATCTGCTACTACCGCTGAAAAATGTCTTCATCGAAATAATGATGACCACGATCAAAATTTTATTTCTCGGCGTCGTAGCTGCACAGTTGTTGAGCAAGCTCCTGCGACGGATAAAAGCTCCATTGGAAAGTTGGGGAAAACCTGGTTTAAAAAACATCTCAACTTTAGAGATTCCGGAAAATCGGAAGAATCAAAATCTTCAAAAACGTCTGGCGATGTAGCAAGTATCGCAAAGGGGAAAAAGTCTCGTTTAAAGCATTACACTAAAAAGGAAGCCAAGTCCCGCTCGGTCGTACAAAGTTCATCATCGGACGAAAGTACTGGCGACGTCTCCAAATCAAAGGGGAAATCCCGTCGATACAGTCGTGGAAATGTCGAGGAAAGGAGAGAATCCTCAGACATGAAAAGCGTTCTCTCCAAATTCCGCGCGTCGAACTTTAACCCAAAGAAACCTGGAATTGTGAAACAATTTGAGAGGAAATTGTTAGAAAACGAAGTAAAAATGCTGAAAGAGCCATCGAAACCAATTCAGGCACCAAATTCTGCAAAAATGCTTCGTAAGAAGTGGATCTTGGATTCACAGGAGGATGGTTACAGCGGGGAGGATGAATTGGATGACCGAGAAAAAGTTGTCAATAAAGATGGCGAGAATAGCAGGCCGAAACAAAATTCATTCGTGACTTTACGCAAAGCACCAACAGTCAATGACGACTCAACACAGGGGTTTAAAGAATCAAAGATGTTTCGCCCAAAACCGACTTATCGCAGAAGCATGACCGACCTCAGCATTCAATCGGACTTCGTCCACACACCACGAAGTAACTGGACATGTAGTGCTGGAGATGCATCGGCTTTCCACAAGGTATCTCCCCGTTCCTTTCCACAGGAAAGAAATACTTATTCTGAACAAACTACCGACCAGATAGAAAGCACAACATGGAAACAGAAGATACTCCAAGAGGTGCCACAGGGAACAATAAACTCCCCTAAGGATCTTCAAAACGCTTCTGTCAAACCCAAAGCCGATGAAGCCAGCGATAAAACAGAACAGAAACTGATCATTGAAAAGTGCAAGAGATTAAGACCGAAACCGAAGCGATATTCGCGTTCGGAAACAATGCCGTTATCTGTCAACGCAGACGTTATAAAAGATATTGAGAAATTTTGGTCAAAACGGAATCCAAGCCAGGAGATAGACGAAAAACATGAGAAAAGGAAAAGTATGCCCTCCCATACAAATGAGGTATTTGCTTCGCCTAATAGCACAAAGTTGTTAACAAATACTTCTCGGATTTAAAGGTTATATCCAGCAGAGCATGTAACAAAAATCTGAAATTTTGATTCAATTTCAATGTAAGTCTACTAACCAAAGACGTTACAAATAATGAAAAAACGAAAATTTTCTCCGAAAATGCTAAAACAATTTATATTTTACTTAACATCAACGTACGTCGACAAAATATTAAATGATATTTGAATTTCAGAGTATAGCGCCAACCATACCTGCTTTGACCCAACGATTTAAGAAACCATCTTTAAAAAACCGACGAGTTCCATCCCGATGGAAGAAAGAAAACGATGATTGACCTTCAATTGCACTGTTTACTAATATAACGCATAACCCACCATACGAACACGAGTTGGACTTCGATTTTATATTGCAGTGCTCTTGCCATGTATCTTCACTCGTATTTGGAATTCGTGCAAGATGATAAGAATGACCAACTTTGTTTTAATTAAGTTTGTATTTAAATTGTTTTACATTAAATGTGAACAATTGTCGATATGTCTGCGCTGTCGTTACACGCAGCCACCATGAATGTAAGAGAACGCAACGCTGTTTTTAAACATCGTATTGCAGAAGGTATTACACTAATTTCGATGTTATTACAATTCACTCTTAACTAAATCGGTCGCATGTGCATTATTAGCTACATCCTCTGCTTAGTAGCTGCCTGTAAAGTTATAAGCTGACATTGGGTAATTTGAACGATTTTTCAATATTCCCGTCGTGTTGAAAATTGCGTGAATCCGTTTTATAATTTTTCTATTTTTTTAGTTTCGCACCATAAAAGGCATGTCTAAGTAAGACATATATTCAAGCAAGTTAAAACTTTCAGTACTGCTAACATGCTGATTGCCAATATCTCCGAAAGGAATATTTTATTTAAGTTTAAAGTCATTTAAAGAATTATAACATAAAATAGAAAGATTCATTCGGAATTAAAATAACCTAGTTAACCGCATTATACCCATCTTTAATTAATTTCTAGTAAATCTCCATAAACCTCACTGAAACTAAAGAGATCTCTTAATTACGCTTTACATTAAAAGGAGGAATCTTTTGTTTTAATAAATCAAACTTGTTTTCCATGTTTTGTTAAAGTACAATTTTCCGGATAAATAACACTTTTCAACAAACAAAAAAACTATAAATAGAGCGTAAAATATTAATTTTATTCATTAGTATGATTAGTTATTAGAAATGTTATTCTAAAAGTAGATTCATGAAGGTAACGTTGGATTTGAGTGAAGAACTTGTTTCCAACAAAAATGGGGATGTATGGGAGGGTTTGGGCCTTAGGCAGGGTTCCACAGCCGGTAAACCTTAGTTCGTTTTATTCACCTGTAAGCTTGCGTGCGTTCGCCAATTGTAATAAAATAATATGGTTGTGAAGGAACACTCGAATATATCAAAAAATATATATCATTTCAATGATGCATTGCCAGTCATAGAACTGGTGTACTCATAGGAGCGGTTCGTGGAAGTTTTAAAAGGTTTGACATCGACACTTTTGTATTCCGAAAACTGTTGAGTTAGATATATTTTTACCTTATTTTGTACTGGACGAACATATATACGAAATTTAATACGAAATTGAAGCATCATGGTACACACAATACTTGTTGAAAGGTTAACAGCAGCTAAAAAATCTACTTTGAAAGCGAAGAATGTGGAGCTGCACTCAAAAATGAATTAAACAAAATGGACCATGTTAACCTACAGTATGTTTTACGTATAAATGACAAAATCTGTATGTAAACGATTTTTAACGGGAACAGTAATTTACGAAATCTCAAATGCCTAAACAGTTTTTCTGAACGAAAATGCTATACAGAGAACAAAAAAATTAACATTTGACGGGACAGAAATGACGTTAATAATTTGTGCGGTCTTGAGGACGTTGTGGTTATTTTCCCTATAGTTCTCCATGTATTTCCTCGTGTGACGCGTCACATACGCAAAGTTGCAGAGACCAGGAACTATCTCTGTGAGGTTTGAATTATAGTTTATTTTGGATTAAATAGTTGTGTTTTACAAGGTGCACGTCAATTATTTACTTGTTTTCGTGGTCGTATCTTCCTTTTGCTCCCTGAACATATATATTTTTAAGCGGGAGCAAAAATGGCTGGTGTATTACAGTATTTGGAGACCATTGGCAATTCCATTTCCGACATTTCACATTGCAGCATCGGTACCTGCAGATACAATCCACATGAAAAAAATAAATTTTCTTTCCTTTCTTTTAATTAATACCAATAAGGAAGTTGGTATGATGTCCGACCGGTTAGTCTGGCGGTTAAGTGCATTGCCTTTCAATCGAAAGGTTGCAGGTGCAAAACTTCTAGTCGGTTGTGTCCTTGGGCATTGCCTGAACCCAGCGGATTAATAGCTTCTACCGAATTGAAGACACGTGTCTATCATATACAACACACTGCAATAAATAGCTCCGGTAACCCGACGGTGGACGCGAGGTGATCTGACTGGGCGCGAGGTGATGCCCGTATGTTAACCCCCTTTGTTTTCCCGTTCACGGGGATAAACGTGAATATCCTATCCTACAGTAATGTACTCATACTTGGATAAGAAAACAATATGTTTGTTTGTAAAACAAATGATGATTACACCCTTACACGGTTATGACATGTCGCGAATCTGACATCACCCCATTTCATAAACAACCTGACCGCTCACTTAAATCACCCCCATGAAGTTGTTTATTTGCCAGATATAGGCGACATAATAAAAACAAGTTCAATATATTTACCAAAGTCTTGGTTGATGGCTACCAGTTTCTGGCACAAAGGCGCCCCACGTTTGGAAGAACCCATTATCAGGACATGTCATCTCCCATATGTCCTTCCGCTAAACCGGAATGTGGAAAAGATGATATATTTCGACTTAAACGCAGTACATTGTTAGAAAAGGCAAATAAATAACAGCATCGTCCGTATCTTATTAAAATAAACTAAACGCTGTTCAAATCGTAATACGATTAATGATACCTTAACCAAGAATGCAACGTGCACAGGAAATATTTAGTTTTAATTTTACTGCAAAAGAGAAAGTAGCACTGGAAGTATATACCATAAAGTTTTATTTCTCTTCTTAGGTGTGTTTGGTCGTGGTGTATAGCCTTATAATAAGAATTGTTTTAATTAACTGAATGTTTACCATATTATAGAGCTATTTTACCTATTATACGAAGCAGGCTAATAAATTATGACCCGCTGAAATGTGTGAGGATAAAGGATGAATAATATTGTTTACTGGGACACTCGTGTGTCGGAATGTTTACCGCGTCCGGTGCATAGACCAACATGCCATTTAAATTAACCTAGTGACTCATCACGGGGCGGATTGAAACTTATTAACCCTATAATTAAAATTGTATTAAATATTGGTGATGAAAAAACACCATCGAGTCGACCTACCCATGGGTTGCCAAGATGCATCTTGCAAGTATCTTCGTGGTAGGGCAGTTCAATAGACTCGCATTCTTGTTCAAACGAACGGGCCTGTCTTGTTGCGTTCCATTCGCTGAACGTCTAAAACATATATTTAAACCATTTTATTACCATGTGCTTATTTATTAGCAAAGTTATGAGAGTTCAATATACACTTTATTTCATGTTTAATTTTGTTATAATCTCCACTTTAACATGGCTGTACACTATATGCAACACCAACCAGCAACGATCGGGTTTCTTGGTCACATAACTAATCACCCTTGGTATATCTTATACAAAGGGTATAATTTGGTTTCCGACACTAATGAGTTTCAGGGTTAAAAAAATAGTGTGGTGTTTTAGTGCGTCGCCTTCTAGCCGAAAGGTTACAGGTACGACTTGTAGCTGGCTAGTCCATTCTGTTCTTGGGCAAGGGACTTAATGGACATTGCTCGAACCCAGCGAATTAATGGGTTCAACTAAATTAAAAGAACGTGTTCATACACAAGACACTGCAATATCTCCGGTAACCCGACGTGTGGGCGCCGAGGTGGGAATCTGACTATTGCCCCTTGTGTTAACCCCCTTATTTTTTTTATTCACGCGGATAAACATAAATATCCTACCCTATCTCGTCCAATCCCAACTTAATATCCGTGTTTTCTGAAGAAACTGTTGTGTTGGTATACAACAAAAACAAAAAATGCTAAAATCTTTAAAATGTTTTACTCGATTAAAACATTTTTGTTTTAAAATTAGATGTAAAAAAGCCTAATTACGTATTTTACAGAGATTTAGGAAATTTATTTTAATGACATCATGCGACTACTTAAACATAATTATTACACAATAGCTAACACCTATAAAAACTTCGATTGGTTATTTTTTTTGCGTGTGGTTGAGTTAATGGTGATGTTTATTTTAAGCGTGTTAACAGGTAAAGTCCTTTTGTTCTTTACGTAGTTCATTTTATAAATTTTTCACTTTTTATACAATTTAAAGTAAATAATGCTTACCAGTCTAAAAATATCGACTGTCAAAGAAAAATCGCAAACGGTCGTGCATATATTCCTGGGTCTATCTGCATTTTCCCTAGGGGAATTTACCACTGCACATCCGAACCATACAAGCTAACACCTTCAGAGGATTTACCTTTATTAAGCATTTTCTTTTCTTTTATATGGTGCATAAATAAGAATGGATAGAATAGGATTGACGAGGATATTTATGTTTATCCCCGTAAATGGGAAAACACAAGGGGCGTCAACATAATGGGCAATCGTCAGATTACCTCGCGCCCATGGTGATCACTAGTTTCAGTAGAATTAAATTTCGGGGGGATTTCCCTAAGGAAAACAAAAATTGGCATGAAGAGTACGCATCTTTTTGTTCTTAATAAAAATCACTAAATATTTATTTTAGCTTTAAGTGGTCCATCTATTTCATACGAGTAATAATAGTGTATTTATGATTGCTTATGTTAATTTTATTTTAGATGATTTCTTTTAATTAAAACCGTATTTTTTTATTTATGTTATCCAAATTTAACTTATACTAGTAATTTGGAGAAAATAAGTGTTCCAGTAGTAAGATATCAGCGACAACACCATTAATTTTCCCCGATAATGAAAATTCATGTCGTGTTTGTTGTTGTAAAATTAAAGGTAGATGCTAGCCATCAGTATGCTAGTTAGGATTACTTACAGTTTCATGCGCAATATGATTAAACAGTCCGGTCTTGCCAATGGCGCGACTACCGGACATGTTGGTCAGGCGCGTGAGATAAACACAGAAAAAATCAAAGTATAGAACAATGTAAAACCCTTCGGTCTATAAAGTATAATTAATATAAAAAAGGAAAAAAATACTACACTTGTTAGAACGGCTATAGATAAAATTTGTAGTAATTTCCAGATGATCGCTGAAATTTTTGTTATAACATAGGCCTACTGTATCCTGACAATGAATCTTATCTCACCTTTGCTGGTTTGTCGTGGTAAAGGCAGCCACAAGTAAAGTCTTCATCGGTGAACCCACACAACCCCTCATTCCCACGTCTTTTGCATTCGTCGTCGTCAGCAACATCTTCACAGCGGTATTTTGAGTCTTCGCTTGAACTAACAGTCAAAATACAGGCCAACAATACAGTTAAAATCACACAGCGAAGCTCCATGGCCGTACTAGCGTATTTGTGGTAGGTGCTGATAAGCAATCTGTTGCAGTAACCCGAAAAGATAAACAATTAACTTTGTAGTGATTGAAAATTAATATTCGAATAAGTAAATATCTAAGATTCTAAGGCATTGGATACTGGATTACCAGCATTCCACGTAGTCTAACACACCAATAATTTGATAATTAAGCAATATCCACTAACCTGCCATGGAAAGCGCGTTAATATTTTAGCATAGAATACTAACTTCTGTAAGTTAGTATTCTATGATTTTAGTTAATATCATTTTCACATCATTTATTTATAAAATCTTGCAATCGAACGCATATTTTGCAGTCGCTGTTAGTTTGCTAAAATGTATTTTTAAACTTGGTCGAAAAGCGGGTTTCCTGTCATAGACTTCTAGAAATTTATTATCGTTACCTTACTTTCTATCATTCATGACATTTAGTTTAACCATTGTTAAATTAGTTTGGAAACATGTTAGCCCACGCATTTATATTTAAAGTCACACAATGTTATAGGGTGACGGCACAAACACAAGTCAGCCAAAACAACGGAACACGAAAAATAGAAAAGTTGCTTTCAATTTCGCTTTCATGCCGGGAAAGCTGTGTACCAAAAGAAGGGTAAGTTAGTAGAGGCTTTACTCGAATTGCTTAATTCTAAATACCTAAGGTAGTCTTAAACTATACAGATAAAATGTCTAAACTACTTAGTCTGAGATACTACACAGAAGAACTGCTTAAATCAATTTGGATATCTGTCTAAACGTAAAGTAAGTATAAGTATTACTAACGATATCCGTAATATAAACAAAGTTGTCGGTTTTTTGTTGAACGAAATATCCGTTTTACGTTCTCACATCACGAAACGCCAAAAGGCGAATCGTTGTGCTAATTCAGCTGGAACAAAGCATTACCACCGGTCTTGCATTCTGAACTTGTGCTCGCCGATGAAGCTTCCGATCTCCTGCCTTCTTTAATGCTAAGTTCCTAACCCCTCTGACAAGCGACCCGGAGGTATATACGTTGACGCAGAAAGGAGAGAATGCGTGAAAATTAGAAAAAAAGCACCTTTGTTTGGGAAATTTACTTTATTATTATAGCTTAATAGGTTGGCAAGCTTTATTGCTTGTTTTGGTCTTATACTGTAATCATATTATTTACTCAATAGACTGAAGTATATGGCCAGTTGGTACTCCTCGTAAGAGCGTCAACCGAATGGCTGTTTGATCGAAAACTGTCCGTAGTTAGTCGGTCATGGCAACATTCCGCTAGACGAGGATTTATTATTCGAAAATATACAGTATGTTTTAATGTGGTATGTTTTGCAGTCTAAAGCAAAGAAAGCCCTTATAATAAAAGTTACTTTGAATAAAAATGTAAAATTACTGTAGTCCAGCGTAATTGTACTTAACAAGCCTACGTATGGTCTGATGAACACGTAAATGTTGCGAACAGCTGACATATTTATGTTTGCGAGTAGAACCTTGTTATGGCTAAAAAATGATCCACGACCACGGTATCCGATTAAATTTAAAATACTCACACCACTATCCATACTCTTTTTTAACGCCACTTCTCATCGAATTGATAAGTATTTAGCTTGATGAAAAAAACTCGACCTATCAAATGATCTATTTAAACAACAGGGCTTGCCATATATAACAATGATGCGTAATGCTGAATGTAGAATGTGACCAACGCCAGGAACGCGGTCGCCCCGTAAACATCTAAATGAACAAACAATTGCCATGATTGTTTAGTCATATTTATTCCTTCGTCTATATACTGAAAACAAACCAAACTCAAACTGGCATATTAAATTACAGAGGCTAATTTATAAAACTTTTACTTTCAGTTTCCAGTTAACAAAGTCGATCGAAGATGTAGGTCAATACAAACTCTTACTGAACTTCGTACAAGCAAACTTATCTGTATCGAGGCAACAATGAAGTTGATAGACTTCCAACATTACGTAGTTTACTTCCTCATGGAGACAAAGTATTCACATACAGTTTCTACATTCGGCTGAAAATTTGCATCTGTAAAGAAGTTCCATAACTTTGGTCGTATACTTACATAGACGCATTTGTGCTCGTAACTGTATCTCCGATTTTTAAACAAGTTTACTCACGTAAAAAATAGGCTTAAAACTCGGTAAAATATTTCAATCGGTTAACTGGAAAAGTAACGAAATTTGTTTCAATAAACAACAGAGTAAATATATGCGGTCGTTAATATTCTATTGTTTCTTAGTTTACACAATACGGCAACTGTAAACTAGAAAGCTTTGAATCATGATGTAGTTTCCAGGTTTAGATGAGTCATTCTATATGTGCCTTATTGTACATGCGTATTTGTTTTCAATAACAAATATGCTAATGTCTATGATAATTATACTTGGTTTTAATACCAACGAAATATCGTCATACGCCTTATGTGTACATCCTATCACTATCGATGGTGCAACGAACGGTTCAACGGGTAATCATCAGGTTAGATACATTTGTCAACACCCAATACCCAATTTTCGATATCGTAATATAATAAATATACATGATACCTTTGCCAGCAGGTACAACAAGAACCAACTATGCAAATCCATTAAGGTAGGGTAACAGTCAGGGCGCGAAACCAATTATTGCCAACTATTAATCAGTACGTGCAGTCCAGCAAACGACCAATCTCAAGCTGCTTGGACATTGAATCGGAGGGAGACCCGCACAGGTGCAACTCAATATGACGATGAACATAGAAGAGGACAAAGTGTGACAAAAAAAAGCACAAAGCAAAACAACAACAAACTCTAAAACATTACATCAACCGACTCATTACAATATTCATGTTTGTGAGCGGGGTTCGTTTTTTGGTTAATAGTTAATTAATACGTGGTTGGTGGTTGGTTTTGATTGATACAAGTTAAAAGAAATGTCATTTCCTTTCATACACTGACACATTGTGCAGTACAATTGTGTCTGGATGTAATATTTATAATAGATTGTGGGGGGGGTTTTACTGGGGTAAACTAGATTAATTATTCTAATAATAATTGTTCCGTTTCATCTCACACTTTTACTTAACATTAAAGATTATTTCTATCCAGTTCGAAGATAGCGATCAACAAAGAATATCCGCGAAAAACCATTTTATTTTGTTATACATATTTCGTAACCAACATTAAAGTTTCAGCTCAATTGGGCATTTCTAACAGTTATTATGGGGCGTTAAATAAGATCGGTCGCAGAGTTAGGATGGCGTACAACGATTTAAATTGATTAATATGCGGCCAGAATGTGGTACCCATTTACTTATGGTAATCTTTTTATCTATGCTAATAGTGTTTCTTGCTTTGATGCGCCAATTTGGTATGGATCAGCAAAGCTTATTAAAATAAAAGTGTAAAGTGAACATTTCCTACCTGTTTTGTTGAGACAAAGTTCCCAACGTACTGAGGGGTATCAACACAAAATTTTTAAGCAAAGGTCTGTAAGATTAAGCGTCTGGGTTACAGATTAAAACTCCGATTTTAAGTTGTGGAAACATCTAATACTTTCTATGGTCAAATTTGGAGCAGATGCCGTTTTTGTTAGGTCAGTTTGCATTGGAGATAGTAAGAATGTTTGGTTGAACGCCTTCCTGATTGGGGTTAAGTTACAGCGGAATTCTCGGAAAACATTCAAAGATGGGTATGGTGCGCCCAATCTTATTTGAAATTCTCTATTAATTTATGTTGGTTTTAATTATCCAAGTTTTCCACTCGTGACAATAGTGTATTTTAATTGCTTATTATATTTTTATTTTCTAAGTTTAAAATGGATTATTTGGAGATTCCAAGAGTGTTTTGCCTGTTCCTGAATAAAATTTGAAGTGAATCGCTATTTTTATTTTCTGGATATCGGCTCTCCTAAAATACAAAAAAAATGCCAAAAGTGGAATACTTTTTATCTTTTCCGTTTAAAATCTTTATCCTATTTTAATTGTCGATCTAGCACTTGGTCTAGCCTCAATTTTTTATAGTCGAAATGAGAGACAGATAAATACAGATTTTAAGTGTTCACAGATTAAAGAATGTGATAACAAATTAAAGAATCCACACCTACAGCACAAATAAATAAAGCAAGGGTATAGAGTAAACAAACACAATTGCATGTTCGTTTTATGCTGATGACAACTGTAAAAAAATTAAAATTGGGCAACTAAATTATCATTTTATAAAACGCTACGAAGATAACATTCAAATAGAAGTTCTTGGTGTTGATATTATCCTCATGCTTGGAAAGACCATGGTTTCACATTTTCATCGTTTTGTGTGTGTTTTTCATACTGTGGGTAATATGTATAATATTTAGACAAATGTCCTTGGAATTTCTGTAAACCATAATATGGCTCCAACTTCACACTAAAATACAACCGCTTACTACAGAACCTGGCGCCTTCGGTTGCATGGCGATACGTAAGAGGCCTAAGTTAGTGCGACACGTCAAATCGTCAGATCGAAAGTTAGACACGGTATCTGCACCCAGTAGATTATTACAATGTCCAAGCAAATCTGTAGCAATGTAGCCGTCGTATTCAACATACTGCATTAGCTTCGGTAACACTGACGGTGGACATGAGGCAAAGTGACAATTTCAGGAGTGAAGTTGTCCCTGTGTGTTTCCATCCATGGAAATCAAAAACAAATACTTTGTTTCACATTACCTGTTTAGTGAACTGGTCACCGCACCACATTCGAATGCGCTCACACGTCGCCGGGCTGTCCATCCGAAATGCACCGAATAATCCCGAATGTTTCCGAGCAGACTCAACGGCGTTTTTAACAGCAAAGAAAACGGAAGCCGAAAGAAACAACGGTGGCTCACCGACTGCCTGTTAACGAAAGTATATTTGCTATTTATCATCTCCAATACTTAAGTATATTTCTCATGTAAGACCTGTTGTTCTATAGAACGAATTTGGCTACTACTTTATACACCTTCACGTACAATATATACGCAGACGGAGGTCGTGGCCATATAAGTTCGATTCTCACTCCCACCACATCCTGTGTAGAAGCGTCCTTGGGCAAGGCAAATAACGGAAATTCCTTGCATGTTATGACGACCTACGTTGCCCCTGTGTTGCGGCCTCGGAGATATATTGTATCCCACAACTGGACAATCATGTCAGGGCTTTTAAACCTTTCTTATTAATCAAGCATTCGTAACAT
>CH002705.1:44166-63038 GCA_000149265.1 Ciona savignyi
ATCCACGAAAAGCCGTGTTTGATGAAACGTTTGTTTTGCAGACGTGACCAGCGATCGAGATGTTTGGGATCCTAAAATGTTTTTATGGATTATTACAAATTTTGTTTGTTGCTTGTCCGATATTAATTTCTATCTACACAGATAAATCATGCGGGAAATTGTCTTTCGCCAACAATTGAGGTAAAAAAGCTTTTGCAGTGCGTTGACGGGTCTAAACAACGTACATGATGAAGACCTTTTAACCAAGTAATCTAACCAGCATTTTGGTTAAATGGGTGTTTGTACCAAGATAACACAGAATCAGCCTCGCAGGGAAATGGTGTGAATCAATAAGAACCAACTCTTTAGTTACCATGGTGTTTTTGCAAATAAAAGGGTATGGATCGAAACTAGTCACAGCGGTTTATTAAGTTCAACTAAAACAGTACAAACATTAAAATCATATGCAACACACTGCAAAAACTCTGGTAACCCAACAATGGACACAATGTAATCGAAAAATTTCCCTTGTAACTCTTGAATTTTCCCATACACAGTGATATAACATGAATAGCCTTTTATAGGATAGGTTAGGATATTCATCTTTATCCCCGTGAATGGGAAAACCAAGGGGGTTATCACACGGGCAATCGTCAGATCACCTCGCGCCCATCGTCGGGTTACCGGAGCTATTGCAGTGTGTTGTATATGATAGACACGTTCCTTCAATTTGGTAGAACCCATTAATCCGCTGGGTTCAGGCAATGTCCGTAAAGTGCCTTGCCCAAGGACACAGCCGACTAGCTAGCGACCAGTTTCGCACCTGCAACCTTTCGATTGAAAGGCGACGCACTTAACCGCTAGACCATCGGGCCGGACAATATTACGAGTTAGTGCCACATTATACCTATAACAGCCACCACTGTGATAAAGTGCTCTCTCCATAACTGAAATTGATAAATCGAGTGAGTTTCCTGCGTTGCTGTATATGTTGTTCACCAAGGATGTCAACTTTCCTTCTTTCGTGAAACCAACCTACAACAAAACAATTAAAATTACCATCAAAGTTCTTATAAATTAAGTTAGGATATACATGTTTTATCCTAGTGATTGGAACACAGGTCCCGTTATCAAACCGAACATCAAAATGCCTAGAAAGTTTATGTAATTGACACATTCCTACTGTTTAAGTTCAATGTATTAATCCAGTGAACCCAGTGACGTCAGCTAACAGCCAACGATGCAACCGACTAGTAAGCTGCTGGTTTCGATCCGACAAGCTTTCGGCGAAATCGAATGTACTAATCGACTATCCTGTCTAACTGGTATATGGTGAAATTATGGTCCAATGTACACACACCTTGTATTTTGCAAAGAATGAGTGTCTCTGACCGGAAATCAACATATCTTCTTGTCTTGTGAGCATGCATCGAATAGGTCGGCCACATCTGGAAAAAATGGAGACCAGTCAATAGTGTTTTAATATATCTAGGGTTAATCGTATAGTAAAATGCTTTAGGAACCAAATTGAGAGGCTTATTCAATGAAGATAATTTATTCTCATTAAAATCGGCCAAGTGACTTTTTATTGGTGAAACTAAAAGAATACAAAGGGTCATAATGTGGTTTGCAATATTTTATGTGGTCACATTGTAATACTTATATATACAGACAAGGTATTTGCTCCACAGTGCATGGAAGGCCCATGCTAAACCATTTTGGACTTTTTCACTGAACTCAGTGTATGAATCGGTCACAATATAATATTTACACGACTTAACACAATATCTGCAACAGTACAAGTACTCAGGTGCGCCACTGGAGCAAAATCCAGGAAACTTACTTTTTGGCTGCCACAACAGCGGGATTTGAGACAAGTACAAATCGAGTTTCTTTCCCCCCAAAACCACCACCCATCCTTTTCACCCGAACTATCACCTTGTTGTTCTCTATGCCAAGAACGGAAGCGGCCTATACAAGATAAATATTTAATCCAAAAGGCTCTTTTTACCCTCCATACCTCAAAAATTCGCGTAATCCAAGATGTAAAAAAGCGAAAAACGAGTGGGTTGTTTTCAAAGTGAACAAACGAACCATGAAAACAATAGTTAAAAACTAATCACAGAAATTATTTAGCTCTCCAGCGTCACCTCGCTGATCAAAATCGGCCGTATACTTTTCTAGTTATGTAATTTTAGGCGCTGTCGACCTGAGTAGAGAGCGACAGTTAAAGGATTAAACATAGTGCAGTTGTAGTGGTTAGAGAGAATATATCATTTAGCAATGAACACTGCTAATCATCTAAATCTATTGTTTTGCACAGTTGATGATTATCAGTATTTTTTGTTGCATAAACCATCTTACGTTATCCTGCAAAAAAGTTGGGCTCTGAGAAGAAGCATAAATTTCCATCTGATCACTTTCAAGCTGTGGTACAACTAAGCAAGCTTGTGTTTCCAAATAGAAATGTTCTTGTCCAGCAATTCTGTCAAGTAAATGAAATAAAACAATATTTATTCCAACATCGGGTACGAGGTAATCTGATGAATAGGAAACCTTATTTCTCCTTCAATGACGTATTCACTGGAATCTAGTGCTGCTGCTGCATCCCCAGCATTCAAATGAAGAATTTTGTAGAAGGATTCATGTTTTATTGCATTCTGTTAATTGAACTTCTATTAAATAAAACCCGTGCACACCGTTGTTGTGTTGTGTATGATGAGACATTTTCACAGGTTTTATTCAACCAATTTTGCACTGAGTTTGATCCATCAACCCATCGGTTGACGATTCAATGTGTTACTAATGAGCTAACAGGGCTGAGTGATGCACAACCATGGTTTATTACCTTTGGATTATTTAGTTACTATGTATTCTCATGCTTGTTAAAATGTTTTTTAGCAATACCTCTATTGTCAATATCCTGGGGAAAATATCTTCATATGTAATCTTAACCAGCTGAGCAGCTCGCTGTGCATGAGCACAAGTGTCGGCAATGACAGCGCCAATCACCTGACCTACACATGTCACCTGCAATTGTGGTCTCTTTGAAACAATTTCTAACGCATTGAAATACACATGGCAACCCGACTACGAGTATAAGCTATCCAAGACTGTTCATGCCATCCCACTGTCAGGTTATACCCGCCATGGGAGAAATGACAATCCTATCAACGTTTATTCTGCATTATAATAATATTTAAAACTACATCACATTTTGGTTCTGGCATGATTAGAAAACCTGACAGGAAATTATTTAGATAAAAACAAATGGAACAAGTGTTGAAAGCCATAACTGCATTTTCGCACACATATATATATATATAGCTTATATATAAATATATATGTTGAGAGCTAAAATTCCATTTACAATCAACATGATTTAAGTACAACAAATATTAATAAAAATATAATCGTGCAACTTGAATTATTCTGAATTTTACCTTCCCATTTGCAAAGACGAGGTCTCCATTCATTACCCCACATTCATTGGAACCAGGTATGTCCCTATGATCCACATACGCCACGTAGCCCGGTGATGTCATCGCGTCAGCAAGGTTAACGTCACGAACGTAGGCATGGCAACGTGTACTGGTTACCAGACACATGTAAAGCTCGTCTGTAAAAGTGTTTGGATGTAATAATATTACCCGTTTTCATCACCACACGGAATAGTTCTACTTGTAGATGGAATAAATTTAACATGTTAAACATGGCAATAGTCTACACCAGAATAGCCCATCTTAACTTGAAATAATTGTGGATCATATGTTTTAGCATTTAGTGAGTATAGTCAGAGGTAAGGGGTTCAAATTCCACACCTGACACAATACAGTGCTGCCTGTCGTTTCTTATGCCAGAAAATTGCTTTTTATTGAGCAACCCTTCTGCTGATGGGCAATGCTCTTAACTGACTGGGTAACAGGGGGGAATATTAACTCACCTGCATGCGGGGTGATATCATCAATGTATTTCGCTTCACCGGTGACATGCAGTTGCCCCGAACTATGTGGTAGTGGTCTTCCAACACTGTCGTCTTTTGGCTGGTTCTCTGGTACCTTCATAAGTAAAAACTTCAATACAATCTCACAAATTAGCAAGGTAAACGCGAAAGGACAATCAGTCGAAAGGTGATGTGATCAAACCCAGCAACTTATAAATTGGTTGTGATCATGGGTAATGCACTTGAACAACATTGCCTTAACCCACTGGTATGAGAAGTTTAGCAAAAACTTTAGCATCTTTTCAATCATAATCATTCAACACCCTGCAAAAGCTCTGACAAGTTGATTCCTCTGTTAGGATAGAGATTATCCATCCAACCATGATGTGGCAAATATGTGGTGGCATGATCAACAAATATTTCATAAATTATAATTGCAAACTACCCCCATGAAATGTGTTTTAAATCTTAACAATTTTCCTAATCAAGTTAATTGTGCTAAAGATATAAATACCACACTGCAATAGTTTAAAAACTAGTGTATTAGACACCTTATCTCGCATCCGTATGTGAAAATACAAAACAATCAGCAAACCTCTTCCCATGTCTGAGTGCTCGGTGAAACAGGGTGATTCCCCCCAAGTGGAACTTTAGTACATTCCTCTTCAGGGGCAATTTCATCCTAGATTTCATATTTTTAATTGGTAATGCCACATGCGTTATCTCACAAATTGGGACAAACATAGATAACCTATTCTATCCCATTAATAGCGGTACTGTTTGGATTTTTTATTCTTAGTTCTGTTATTCTAACCTGTGTGGCCCCTTCTTTGCAGAGGCAATCTTTAACGTGGATGTAGAACTTAAAGAAGAAACTTAACGTTAGAGCTTCACGGTACTCCACCATTCCACCAGGAGCATTTTGCTCTAATTTAAAGTCCTCTCTCATCCAAGCAGAAACATCATCAATTAAATCATCTTTCCATTCCCTGGATTAAAAGAGTGTACTGCACTTATGGCAATTAAACAAATAAAAAGACTCTGGTATTTGTGAAGATGTTTGAGTAAAAAGTTGGGTTAAGTTTAAACAAATTATGTTAATAAAAGTAGCAGCCAATTACTACAACATCGAAAAATAGATGTGTGTTTCTTCGCAGGTGGAAAGCAGCAGATATCATACATGGGTGAGGGAAAATAAGGGAAATGATGAATGAAAGAAAAGTCGCATTGCAGTTGTAGGTGTGGTTTATATATAATGGGAAGAAGAGAAATATATATTCCCGACAGCTATTCGGGACCTATACCTCCAAGCACCAGGCCAAACTCACCTTCCAATGATGTTTTCCATTAAATTCTTTGCCATCACCGAGGTGGCAGCCATTCCACCAAATGCAGCAGAAAATTCTTCTACTTTGCGCGACCCATGGTAAAACTTGACTCGCAGTGCCGCATTCACAATCGCTATGTCGTCCTCTCTACGTTTCGACTGCATGTATGCCTTCATATACTCTCCCTAAATATTACAAACATAGATATTATTCTTCTGGACTCGGTCAATAATTCTCGAAGTAGCAAGCTGAACAGGTTCTGATTCTATCCCTTACATGTTTGGTTGCATTAATACCAGGTGATAAACGGCAGGCATGATATATATTCCCATAACCAAATAAATTTATGCATTTGAATGTAATTGTTCAATTTAGTTGGTTAAAATTAGTATATAATGCATCCTACTTTACACCTAGTGTAGATTCTAATAAATAGGATAGGGCATTCACATTTAATCCCAGTTAATGGGAAAATGAGAAACCGTGGGATCTTATAGTGTCTACAGTCGGTTTACTGAAGCTCTTGTAATGACCAAAATGTTTTTTACTGTTTAGTTTAATAAATTAAATGGGTTCCAATTAATCCAATAGGTGCAGGCGATGCCCGACTAAATCCTTGATGAAAGACACATCAATCTTGCTAGTGGGTGGTTGTGGATATAACAACCTGCCTGTAAAACTATGGAGCTCTTACCAAATAGGCTAACTGACAAAGCAGTTAAAATTTTGTTTAACGAGATAACAAAACAGTACCGGACTACCGGTATGCTGTATAAGTGGACTATGTAGCATTAAGTTATCGACGTCATGACAATTTATGAGTATTGTAACTCCTCCACCTTTCTCATGAATGGAATCCGAACAGAAAGCAACACTTCGCCCTTGGTTGCACAAGTCTTGCGGTAGCTCGGAAAGAATGACTGGTCCATTGGAACCTTTCTAGTGCCGCGGGAATGCAACATAAAGGTGGCCGTAGCACAACAAGCCATGAGAATCGGGTTAAGGTCAGAAATTGGACTCGCTGTCATTATGTTTCCTCCAATGACCTGGAAAAACAATGTTTACTTAATTAGGATGAGAAATGGAATAAAATGGTTTTATACGAAAACAAAAGTGTCTTATCAATTGGTCAATTGACAATTTACCTCAATTAAAGGCTAAAAAGTCAATCATAAAATATTACAGGAAATAAATTATACACAACTACTTCGATAGAAATTTTGCGTTGTGACCCTCAGCCGATAAAAAATAAAGTATTCATCAAAATAAATTGTATAAGTTTATTAATTTGTCACACTTGTGTCAAAAAACAGAGAAAATATACTTACAGCAACGTTCCGTATTTGGTCCCCAGCAAACCAATGTAGCATTTCCAATATGGCAGACAATGGTTGTGTCAGATGGCCTCCTTTTTCTTCCACAATCTTGTTTAGTTGTTGTACCAAGTTGCTTAAAATACATGATGCTCCGATTTCTATCCCTGAAACGCCACAAAATAGAGTGGTTCAAGTAGGGCTGCGAAAAATTAACGGTTAACCACGGTTAACCGTTTTTATGGTTAACCGTCACGTCAAATTTTAACCGTTTAACCATTTTTTAACAACTCTTTTTTTGAACTCTTTATCTGTTCGTTGGTTGGTAAAACGCACGCTTTCATGACATGAAATACCTGACTGAAAACAGTAAAAAATGTGGGATGGCAACATACAAAATATACCACTCAGGTTTTTTCACTCATTATGGTATTTTTTACAATGTGTTTACTGTAAAAAAAATAATTTGTGGCACAGAATCCTTAATATCGCAACCTATATAACACACACGTTCATTCATATTTTGAAACGTTACTTTACCGCCCACATTTAATTGGGCGTAATTGCGTTTTAATAATCTTCAAATATACATACTCCATTGATTGTTTCATTATTAACGTAATATAAGCAACCATTCACACGTCGATTGTTTGATTGTCAACGTAATATACGCACCATTCACACGTTGATTGTTTGATTGTCAACGTAATATAAGCAACCATTCAGACCCTGATTGTTTGATTTTTAACTCAATATTACGCATTAAAATCAAAGTTATACTATGTGTCTTAAGGTGACGTTTAAAAACTATAAAGTAACGCATAAATAAGACCCGATAATGCCGGTAATTACGCGCGTTATTTCTTTGCTGCCCTTTACGGCTGCCTGAACTTTTTTGCCAAAAACGGTGTCGATTTGATGGTAGTTTAAAGAAAATCGGTTAACGGTTTTAAACCGATTATTTTTACATCAGTTAATCGTTTTTTAAATTAACCGTTAATTCGCAGCCCTAGGTTCAAGGTTTGGTTAAGACAGTCTGTTAAGGTATAAAAACAGATAGAGACTCTTTTGGCCTATCTATCTTCCGGTGAGCCCATCGGTTGGTTAAAAGCATCGGCTATCATCTAGGTAGTACAGTTAAAAGTAGCAGGCGGCTACTTGGTTGTTTCAGGCGCAAGTCAATTTAATAGCGGAATAATAAGTTGAACTAAAAACATAAGAATGTCTCAGTTACATACATATTTTTACACTGCAATTTCCGCTAACCAGACATTGGGCATGAGGTAACCTAAAACTCTAAATAACTAGAGAGTGCCAAGTACATGTGGAGCACCACTGTTTGTACACCCATTTTGAATAATTTGGTTGAATAATCTTAAAACCCTCCAATATTTTTCTTAAAGATTTCGAGTTGGTCCCGCTAAGTTTATAGGTAACTTTATTCCCATTAAAATAGCTGGAAAATGCACAATTAACAACCTTATTTTACGAAGCTCTACTCCGCTATTATTATAAAATTGCAAAGTTAAACAAGAATTCCAACTTGGGGAATCACCACCATTGTTATTCAGCAAAATATCGTTTACATACCATGACTAAGAAAGATAGAGATCAATTTTTAATTTTAGTTTATTCATTTTTTGCCCCAGTTTTTAAAAATGGCAAACGAATATAATCACGACACGGGAACGGAAAAATATGGCAAAACGAACAGTCGTTAAAACACGTCATTTAAAAAAAAGAATATAATTTAATAAATATAGCGGACGCGGGCGACAAACCAAGGCGAAAGAACAATATTAAGCAATCAAAATTTAATAAGGACCAAATAATATAGAGCCCTGAAGAAAAGAGAGCCCTAAAGAATTTATTAGATGATAGGATAGGATAGAATTTCCATGCTTATCCCCGTAAATAGGAAAACCAAGGGGGTTAACACACTGGCAATCGTTAGATCACCTGGCACCCACCGTCGGGTTACCGGAGCTATTGCAGTATGTTATGTATAATTCTCACGTTCCTTTAATTAAGTAGAACCCATTGATCCGCTGGGTTCGGGCAATATCTGTGCCTTGCCCAAGGACACAACTTACTAGCTAGCGACCAGCTTCGTACCTACAACCCTTTGGCTGAAATGCAACGTATTTAACTTCCAGACTCTGTCAGTGTTACACTACACTTACCAAATGGATAAGCAGCATGCTGGCTGTAAGGCGACCAGGTAAATTACGAATCTGCTTAGACCCTAAAGACTTGAATAAAGCAATAAAGCGTTCAAATTACCCTATGCCAACCATAGACGATATACTCCCTAAGTTGGCTAAAGCCAAAGTGTTCACAGTAATAGATGCCAAGGATGGGTTCTGGCAAGTAAAATTGGATGAGGAAAGCAGTTTCCTTACAACGTTCTGGACACCGTTTGGCCGCTATCGCTGGCTTCGTATGCCCTTCGGTATCTCATCCGCGCCCGAAGAATACCAGCGTCGACAACATAGGTTGTACAAGGTATGAATGTCATGGAAGTTATTGCGGATGACATTGTAGTCTATGGGTGCGGGGAAGATATGCAGCAAGCAATTAACGACCATGATACTAACTTAGAAACTGTTTAACCGAGCTCGACAAGTTAATTTAAAGTTTAACAGGAAGAAGCTTAAATTACGTCACACGTCGGTCACTTATATGGGTCATTTAATCACAAGTGATGGTTTAAGGCCAGATCCTGGAAAAATTGAATCTAGTGTGAAGTTAAATGCCCCGACAGACGTCACAGGAGTGCATATTGGATTAACTAATTGGATTCGTTAACTATCTTTCCAGATTCCTTCCGAAACTCTCAGAAGTGTGCGAACCGCTACGTCGATTAACCGATAAAGCTGCTAGCTGTGAGTGGACCACGAAGCATGACGAAGCATTTAACAAAGTAAAAACACTTGTGTCACAAGCACCCGTACTCGCGTATTATGACGTACTAAAAGAGGTAATTATTGAATGCGACGCAAGCCAAATAGGTTTAGGTGCAGTTCTGTTGCAAGATAATCAACCGGTGACATTTGCATCGAGATCGTTGACGCAAACCGAACAAAAATATGCTCAAATAGAAAAAGAGTGCCTGGCAATTGTGTTTTCATGCGAGAAATTTGATCAATACATTTCTGGCCGTTCAAAGGTCACGGTTAAAACAGATCACAAACCTTTGGAAACGATATTCTCCAAGCCATTGGTAACCGCGCCTAAACGGTTACAGCGTATGCTTCTACGGTTGCAAAAATATCCCATAACGGTCG
Organism: Ciona savignyi; assembly: GCA_000149265.1. NCBI lineage: Eukaryota > Metazoa > Chordata > Ascidiacea > Phlebobranchia > Cionidae > Ciona > Ciona savignyi. The sequence goes on from CH002705.1 coordinate 54,017, forward strand.
TGTACATTCCTGGAAAACAACAAATTACTGCAGACATGCTGTCCAGAGCACCAATAAAGAATCATCTTACACCGCAACAGGAGGAGGAAGAGATGGATAAATATGCGATATTTTGCAACATATCTTCCCGATTCGGTCATAAACTGGAGGAAATTCAGTTTGCAGAAAACCTGCCCGTCACAACCGAGCGATTAAGAGAGATTTAATCGAGTACACAAGCTGACTCGACGTTACAAATGCTGAAGACCATTATACTGAATGGCTGGCCTCGTCGCCAATCTGCGGTTCCGCCAGTTCTTCACAAATTTTGGAACTACCGCGATGAGCTCACTGAACAAGATGGTGTAATCTACAAAGGTCAACGAATATTGATTCCAAAAACATTGCGCGTGGACACGCTAAAACAAATTCATAGCAGCCATTTAGGAGAAGAAGCGTGTCTTCGGAAAGCACGCGAATTTGTGTTCTGGCCGAGAATGACAGAGGAAATTCGTACCTTTGTTTCGCAGTGTTTAACTTGCAATGAAATGAAGCCGCGACAACAAAAGGAACCAATGATTTCACATGATCTTCCCGAGAGACCATGGAGCAAAGTGGGAATGGATTTGTTCAGTATTGGCGATAGAAATTTCCTTGTAATTGTCGATTTCTATTCCGATTTTTGGAAATTGTCGGAAGTTATAAGTATGTGTGCTCACTGCGTTATTAATCTATATGCAAGGAGCATTTTAGTCGTCATGGCATTCCGGAAAACATAATCACCGACAATGGTCCGCAATTCGACTGCGATCAATTTCGAGAATTTGCAAGAGAATGGGACTTTCGACACGTTACCTCGTCTCCGCTCTATGCACCCTCAAACGGAAAGTCGGAATCTGCGGTGAAAATTGCAAAACTCCTTCTAAAAAAGTGTATGCACGCCAACGAGGATCCATGGAAAGCCATATTGGATTGGCGAAACACCCCAACTGAAGGAATGGCAAGCAGTCCAGTGCAGCGATTGATGTCGAGGAGAACTCGTACCGCGTTACCAACGTCACGAAAACTTTTGGTACCACAAGTGGTAAAGGACGTACGAAGTAATTTACAGAGGAAGAGAAGGAAGGCAAAGGCGTTTATGACAGAGGTAGCAGACAACTCAATTAGTTGTCACCTGGGCAGACTGTATGGGTGCAACCATTTGGAAGAAGAAGGATTTGGGAACTCGCAAAGTGCATACGGCGTGTAGGTCCGCGATCATATCTAGTGGACCTCGATGGATTATTGCTCCGTCGTAACCGCCGCTTTCTTAGAACGAGTAACGAAAAAATGATAACTTCAGCTTGGGATCCATTGCCAATAACACATCAAAGTGAGCAAACTTCAACACCTGCGTTGTCATCACCTACACGCGTTGTAAATAATAACAACTCGCCTCCCCCACTCTTATATACCGCCGGTGCGACGCACCAGAACGCGCATTGTCCACATGCCGCAAAGGTATAACGATTATGTCGTTGGATAACGTATTTTATACTGCTTCTTTCTTGTATATCGCAAACCTATCTTGTTTATTTCAGTTACTCAATCTCGTTTTGTTTACCTGTTGTGTTTACATTTCTTAAAGAAAGGAAGATGTTACGTGTTTATAAGTTTCTATTGTGACACAGAACCTTACCATCATCTGTTTTTGTGACTGTGTGCTTTCGCCACGTTTGACGTGTGTTTTCAGTTGAACCTCGTAGCGCAATGAAAGGCACGAATACAAAACCATACAGCAAACAGTCAGACTTACTATATATTATATATTACTCCATGGTGATACGCCCTTTATAAATTCGAGTAATTTCTTTTTTTGGAATATGAGTAAATAAAACACAACATACACATTTCCTCGATTAAATATTTTATTCCTTTCTGTTTGACTGTGGTTGCTGATTTCCGACAAATAAAACGTCTGTCAACTACAGTGTCAACCACGTGTTAACCACCACTATTTTTAAAACAGAAACGATGTGGTTCTTTGGTCAGCTAATCAATATTGGTATATCTCATACAAAATGTATAACGTTTGTTTAAGCAAATAGAAACTAATGGGTTCCCGAGTTACCTAACCAACCTTCATATCCATGTTTTCCTAATAAAGTATTTACTTTCATATACTTGAAATAATTCGTCTTTCCCAGTTCTTAGATCTAAAAAAACTAAGAACGTCGACAATAAAATGACTGAACCGCGAGAAAAGGGTGAACATGCTTATATTCTTGGGCATGGTAGGAGTTTTCCCGAGGGTGGATTTTTACTCACAATTTTCCACTACATATTCTAATACATATTAACCCAAAAAACTTATTAGTTTATTCTATTTTCGTTATTATGGGGAGTTAAAGCGGACTGATCCTTGATTTAAGTGCATTTACGTGGTGGTATTTTTTAGTGGAATTTTATTTTTAGGGCTTTTCTTTCCATTGTGGCCCACACTTTTCCTAAAGCCGACTTTCCCCATTGCACGGGTCGCTTTACCGCACACTTTTCTTCAAGGCTAAGTGTGATTTTTTTAATTTTTATATTATTTATTTATGTAGGTTTAGCGACCACGTCTAATAATACCGAAACTTAATAATTGATTAGTTTTTAGAATAGTTCTAACGACTGTCGTTTTGTCGTTTTTTCTCGTTTTTCAGATTTTTATTTAAGGTCCTTTTTCGTGTTTTCTAAACAAACTACACTTTTCCGAACAAATGGTTTATGATGCGTATATATGGGGTATCCGAATATTTTTAATCGCATTGAAATTCACTATCGATATACTGTATATTGGTTTTAATTATTTAGCTGATTTATGGACGTGATAATAGTGTATTATATTATAAGTAATGAGTTTTATATTTTAACGGACTTCCCGTGGTGACTTGCGCTATGTAGTGTCTGTTTGTCACTTTCTCTATTTTATTTACTTTCAACTTTCCTTACAATATGTCGGGGTCTCTCGGGGATTTCCCTGGCGAAATTTAGCTGGAATTTGTTAATGTGGATCAAAACTATATTAGCTCAAACCATCAGAAGAATTAACTTGCTTGGACATTTTCTTCTATATTATATAAAGCGTAAATGTGACTGATAAATTTAGTTTTTTATCTCTTTTATACGCACACTAATAGTGAGTTTATGATTGCATATTCTTATTCAATTTTGGGTTTATTTCCCTGTATTATTGTAATTAAAATTGTGTTTTTCTGATCCATGTTACACCTATTTAACTTTCTTAGAAATTTAAAGTGAAAATTAACCGAACAAGCCTGCCACGAGCGTGACGCAGAAAAAAAGAAAATAATACGAAGTAAAATCAAAATGTTTTCCTTCGGAATCGAAGTGAATCAATAATTATTGAGTGACCAACTATTTTATAAACCTGGCAATACTGTATTATGGAGGATTGTGTGATATTTTAATTCACGTATTTTCAATTTTATTTTATACTTTTATCACTTTCTTCAAAATTTGATTAAAATAAAGAATAATGGCAACACTAATGCTAAAAAAGGCCGACGTGCTAATATTTTCGGGTCTGGCGGGGTTTTCTTCGGCGGGATTTAGGATATGATATTCATGTTTATATCCGTAAATGGGGACACGCGATAAGAGTTAACTTATGGGTGATCGTCAGGTCACCTGGCGCTCGCCGTTAATTTCCCTATCCAAAACCACAACCGACTAGCTAGGCTTGGGACCAGTTTCGAATCTGAAACTCTTCGGCTTATAGGCGACGCACTAACCCACCGAGCTAATCGGTCGCTATATTCAAAGAATATTAGCTAAAAACTTTACAAGATTCAATTCGACTAGAATTTCCCAACTATTGGCATACATGTTAGGATTACTGAAAGGTTCAATCTGATTGGATAATCTAGTTTACCCAGTGACCTGGCGACCGGACATGCCTGTCACGAGCGTGACGCAAAAAAGAAATAACGGCGTAAGATCAAAATGTATTTCTTTCGAAATTAAAAAGAGTGCATAACTTATCCTTATATTAACCTACAATACAAAGTGGAACCAATTTGAAAAAAAACAAGAATAACTTAATATTGTCAACCACGTGTCAACCAACACTGTTTCTCAAACCTATTTAGACTGTACGCTGTATGTTGGGTTTCAACTCATTTTTCATGCTCTATGCAAGCCTACACGAAGTTAATGATTATACAGAGTGCACAGAACATACCTGATTGGTCGTATTTGACAAAAGATATTTCTTCCACTGCAGCAGGAGTGACGATCACCGGATAGCATCGACCTTTCACCCCCGTCTCTATTCCAATCTCGGTGTTTCCAACGACCAAGTGGGCATCAGGGTATTTTTCCTTTAGGTCGGTGAGCTGATCAAGTGTGGTTGGCCGATACCATGTTACTCGTTCGCCCACAAACTTCAGAGGGGAAACCGGGTGGTTTCTGCTAGATATCTGCAGCAAAAGTCAAGCATAATAGCTTGGTGGGTTTATAGTGTCTATCAGTCGGTTATGGAATCGAAACTGGTCGCAAGTTAATCGGTTGTCCTTTTTTGCAATTAAATCACTTAGCGAAAATCATCCGAACCCTCCGGATTAATGAATTTTACTAAATCATCAGCAACATTAAAATAATATGCAGCACACTTTAGTAGATTGTAGGCAATTGGATCATAAACGCCAATTATGGACGGTAACCAAGGATAAAAATCCAACGTGATTGCATAGAAAATGGTATCGGGTAAATTTGTGATAGCAAGTTTGCAAAATAACAAGCTACATAGCTTAAATATTTGCACATATCGTACACTGCTGCATTACATCAATATTTGTTCACATTGCACTGCAGCATTGTATGCGTACAGATTGTGCAATGTGACATCGTATGCGTACAGATTGTGCAATGTGACATCGTATGCGTACAGATTGTGCAATGTGACATCGTATGCGTACATATTGTGCACTGCGGCATATAGTATGCGTACAGATTGTGCAATGTGGCATAGTATGCGTACAGATTGTGCAATGAGCATACAATTGAGAAGATGGAAACTCACTAAAAGCTCAGGTGGAAATATCGGCTCCTGGGACGGGTCGTAAGGTTTGTAACAATCCGAACAATCGTTTTCTGTTAAACATTATTGTAATGATTAGGAGCATTTTAAATTATCATACAGAACAGGATGGGATGTGAATGTTTATCTCAGTGCATGAAAAAAACGCCGGGGAGATAGACAATCGTCAGATTACCTCATGAATATTGTCCGACCGAATAGCTTGGTGGGGCGTCGCCTTACAGACAAATTACTTAGCGGAAATTTCCAGAACACAAATAATTAAAGGGTTAAACTAAATTGAAAAAGTGGTCAGTCATACACAATAAAATACGCTATGTAATTTGACGATCAATCGTGTAAATGCACCCAATTACAAAACACGTAGGGAGTGTTATCATATATAGGTAATCGTCAAATTAGCTATTGCAGTGCATACTTAATGATTAATCTTATTAAAATGTTATCTTACACAACAAATTATTTAGCAGTAAAGAGTGGAAATGTACTTTTATACTTCATGTTACAGGCCACCGTGGATTTTAATATCAATATTACGACCGAAGCTATAAACCTATTTTATTAGTCCTGACTTCAAACAATATATAATTTTGTGAGTTGTTTTTCCTTGATCCCCACCCCGAACCTACCATCCCGCACACACACATCAAAGTGATGTTAAAGCTTCCACTTATGTGCAAATAAAACTGCACCTTGGTTATCTTCGCTTGGTGGTGCGTTTTTGCAGCAGAGTTTTCCCATCGGACAACCGGTTTTATTCTCAGTAAACGTTTTGAATGCTGAAATATATTATATGTGTCGTCAATAATTGATATTTTTATACACTAAAAAACGATTCTTTTTACTCATGTTGTATAATACGTGAATATGGTAGTGTAAGTTAATGAATTGCTCTTTGTGCGAAGGCTTAGACGTTTATCGTAGACATATTTTCGTTGCAAATCGCTTCCTTCTGTTATAGTACAGAGCAAACTATGAAATGGTATCCGCGCAGAACGCGTTTGGCGGCAGACGGTAAAGGTACGATGATTCAGAGACATTATTTATGTGGCCGCTGCGGTGAAATTAAATTTACCCGATTTAGTGAGTAGTCCGGACAATTTCTCAGTAGGTTACATCTTCGGCAATAAACTCTGCGTGTTATACGCTATATGAAATAATATATATATATTTATTTCTTTAATCAGGGTTATCGTGGTTATAATACGGACTGTCGGATTTCTCATATACTTCATTGGGTTTGGCGGTTGCTGTTGCTGTGAAACCTAGAGCGAGCCATTTTAACACCTCGTCATTCATTAGTTACATGGCCCGGAATAGTGGTATAATGTGAGGTTGCTTAAATATCAACGGAAAGTAGGAAAAAGCCAAAGAATACCCAACGCCTCCTCAGTTAAATAAAGAACTTTGTATGAAATTACCTCCGAGTATGGGTCGGTATCCGGTGCATCTACACAAATTCCCCTGAAGGCACGTTTCTATGTTCGGCATCTTCGGGCTGGAGTTGTTACGTAACAAAGCATACATTGACATAACAATACCCGGAGTGCAGAAGCCGCATTGAGACCCGTGAAACTTCCACAAACGTTCCTTTGTGTACAGAGGTATTTGTACCAAGTGGGTAAGAATACATCCCCCGCGTATAAGAAAACGAAAGGGTTTTATCCCACAAGCAATCGCCAGATATCTTGTGCCAATCCCTAGCTTACTTGGTCCATTGTGTTGTATTACATATGATAGATACACTGTAGTTTTTTGTTTAAATAAATAATTCACTGGGTTGAGGCACCGGAAGCTAAGAGCTTCGCTCAAATGCACAACCGCGCTGAATTAAATGGCATTACAGCATGAACCAACCATAAAAAAGCGGTCTAAAACAAGGTAAATTTTAGAGTAAAGGATTCCGTATATTTATGACTTAAACCCATAAATTTTGTAGCCATTTTCCGTGTATTTACTTTAATTAATAACTAACTTATCAACGTTATAATCTCGAATGTTGCTATATCTTAATATCATTACTTGAACGGCATGTAGTTTTGTTTTCGTACTGCCAATGCCCTCAACAGTTGTTACCGCACAGTCATGCATTGAAACCACTGGAGCCAAGCATGAATTCACCGAAAAATGCCTGCAAACGAAGTGTTGCTGTGAAAACTTGTCAGTCATGCATCGTTGGTTTTTTCAACCAATGCATACCGCATTGTCATTTCTATAACAAAATTGCACTTTCGTTTATTTTGAGCAATATTGCATATTTTTGTAGTAATCATGTAGTATTTCGTATAACAGGCCGACGGCGACCTAAATGGCAGCATATTAGGCATTCGATCAAATTGCAATTATATAACCCTTTCGTATTACGGAATGTTAAAAATGTTAATATCTAAACTCACACGATCCGATTTTGTAACCTGTCCCACTTCGACACCATGACAGTGCACGCACCGCAGCCCCCCTCGCTGCATCCAAGCTTTGTACCAGTTAATCGTACTGCAAGTGAACAACACAATGCACAAAAGTGTTTTAAATGGCAATACAAATGGATGCATGCATGCATGTACCACTGTAGGCCTTAACCATTATGCACTGCTGTATATTATTGCATTGTTATACATCATTGTGTACCATTTGAATCATTGTGTGTTACTATACGTACCAATTGTGTATTATGTACTATCAAAATATAGTATAAACAAATATAACGATGTTGTTTATATTATATGGCCTTACGTTTTGTTCTCAAGTAAACAATAAGGGAAGTTTCCGGTTCCGGGTGTGGCTCGGTTACCTAAAACATAGGTCAAAATTTATATTTCACAAACAAATTTTTAAAAAGTTCATTTTACCTTTGTACCGTTTACGTAAAACACCAACACGTCTTTGGGTTTTGTCCATATATGTTTAAATTCTAATAGATGTTCGAAGGGTGCCATAATACAGTCTTTGTCAACTTATTTAAAACCGTACACAACTTCAATTTTTCCTTAAATCTTGTAAACCCGAGTATTTGCAACAAAATACACTGAAATTGCATAAATGTTAATGAACAAAAAACAGAACACGATAAACGTTTTTTAACTAACTTGATACAAACAGTACTTGGCAGCTTACTTAAACACAAAAACTACTGCTAGTTCAAACTCGGACAAACCCAGCAGAAAATTGGTATTCAATAGTGGCGTGAGCAGTGGCAATAAACCACAGCACCTATGGTCTCCGTGATCACTCGTGTATAGAGAGGCATTCTTAACATTAAAGTTACTTCAGTACAATAAGGTCACAATCCTATTTCACCCCAGTACACCCTATTACATTGGTAAACCCTTAAAAAATACACACAAAAAAGTACTGCCATAATATAAACCGTTCTCAAGTCGCTCCTGTATTCTTTTATTTTATAAGGATTAATAATATTTTCTACAGACTGATTAATAATAGTTTCTACAGACTGACACAACAACAAATAGTAAAAAGTGACCGTTGTATAAAAAGTCAAGTTATAGGATATGATAGAATCATGTATAAACCCCATGAATGGAAAAACATAAGAGACGTTAACCTACGGGAAATCATCAGATGGCCTTGCGAATACGCAATAAAGCGCTCTGCATGGGTAACCGTAAAATTAACTCGCGCCCACCGTCGCGTTACCAGAGCTATTGCAGTGTGTTGTATATAGGTTTAGGACTTTTCTTTAGGTTTCGTAAAAAAACAATGTTTTGCTTTAAGTTTCGTAGAAACCAATTTTTAGTTTTAATAGAACCCTTCTAGTGAGTTCCAGCGATGTCCGGTAACCCTTCAGTTAAACAACCACCAACATATTCGGGCGGAAGAAGGTGCTCTTCAATTACTTTTTGAGCTAAGTGCTAAAAGTATATATTCAATCGTTTATTGTTATTGCTTTAATCCTATATACATATTATATAATATTACCTTTCTCTATGCTTAATGCTAAAC